>DF239938.1:29347-45496 GCA_000507305.1 Breviolum minutum Mf 1.05b.01 | reverse complement strand
TCATCATCATCATCATCATCATCATCATCATCATCATCATCATCATCATCATCATCATCATCCTCATCATCATCCTCATCCTCATCCTCATCCTCATCCTCATGATCCTGATTATCTATCATATACGTCCAGGAGAGAGCGGCTGCTTTTGGCACATTCATGGCTGTTTCAATGCTCTTGGGCGGCCTTGCATCTTGGCAGATCCCAGGTGACCGGTTTCATGCCGTGCATGCCGATCATCCGACAGAAAATCCCACTGGTGTGTGGTTCGTGAAATCTCCCGGGCAACGGTTGGAAAGCACAGAATGAAAGGTAAACTCCAGCTTGCAAATTTCTTTTCAAAATACCCATCTCCACATGTTTTTTTCGGTCAGTGGAGGTTAAAATTTCACGAAATACATCCCCAACGACATAGTGGAGAGCTTTTTGTTAATGACATGCTACGACAAGCTTCCGAAAGCCTTCTAGATCCAAAGGCTCTTTCCTTGGAGGAACCTTGATGCCTAGACGAGAAGGTTCCGATTCGAATCGTCCGAAATCGGAGGTGGCTTCCCTCGGCTAAGGTGATGCCTTTTGGTTTTTTGCTGCCACGGTCCGTGGCCTTGACAGTGTCAGTGGTTGTAGCTGTGGTCACTTGGCGTCACCAACAGGTCCGCAGATTATCCCTGGATTCTCCTTGAAACAGTTGGTTGGCCAAGATAAAGTAGAAAATCATGAAGAACCTGTGGAACTGACTTCACAAAAGCTCCTTATTTGTTTTGAAACCTGGTGTTTCGGGTCGCATCATGGTTCAGCGGTTCACAAAATCATCATGTGAAGAGAGGCGTACCTGAATATCGAAGCACCAGAAACAAAGCCACGAAGACAGTCTTGACTCAACGATGGCCGCTAAGTGAGGCTTCTTATATGTAGTCAGGTACTGGTAGTGAGAAAAATGGCAACCCATATCATCCACGGGATGCTGTCCTGCCAAATTCGCAATGGAACCACCTCATGTTCAATCGGTAGTGCATCTACAGATATAAGATTTTCCGGCAAGAATCTGGTCAGATTGTAGCGACGGCACACAAGCTCACCCCAAAAAGTTGCTAAGAAAGGGAAATCCCCCTTATTTCAGGGAAATCTATACAGATTGGTGAAATTTATTCCATTTGGCCAGAAGAATCATGCGACCTTTTGGTTAGTTTTTTTTTCTGATTTTGATAGTGACCTTCTTGAAGTTTACCTCGTGACCCGGGACCCATTTCGAGGTCAAAGTGTTCTATCTCTTCCTTTTCTTTCCGGAGACCAGGCAAATGCTCCTGGGCTATGTTTGGTTTCAGCTTCTCAGGGGCGATTGTGGACTCGAACATGCTGGAAGTTCTTTATAGATATTTGGGAATGAACACCTTGTTGTAGCTATCATGTGGGCAAGTGATAATCATCTAGTCTAAAAATGACTACAGTATGATTTTTTTCACTACGTAAAAAAAGAGGGTTCTTTTCCCTTGAAATAAGGGCTGAATAAGGGGTTTCAAGTATCCTTGTCGCCTTTTCGCAGCCTGATTTTGTGAAGGGAGTAGGTCAAGAGGGTTGTGGAAGGATGATTGCCCTCCCCTGGAAAAGGAGATTCCTATGGGAATCTACCACTTTTAGGGGCGAGCTGTTAGTTTTATAGACATTTTGCCGCAAATTCAGAATGGTTGCTGGATGCCCAGAATTTGTTTCCGACAAAAAAAAACCCGGCCATTTTGTCTTCAAAAATGGCAAAGGATTTCTGAAATAATACGTTAAATAGTAAGCACGCCTCCTTTTTGAGGTACTTTTGGATACTTTTGGGATGCAAAGAAGCAAGCAGAAAATTTCTCAAAGGCGAAGGTGCCAACCATAATATATTTGTTACTGGTATGTATTTATATATGCACTCTTTCTGTGATGCAAGGTGCATGTATCTATACATGTTACATATGTATCATTATTTATCTTTTTACATTTCATTAGATACATTAGCTTTTTCATTTTCTTTATATTCATACAAGTACACACATATAGTATATATATATATATACATATTTATATATCTTGCAGATGGTCGTCCCCCAATCCAAGACAACTAAAAACCAAACTCATCCACCAATGTATATAAATCAACGTTTCAACATATCTTAAAGCAATGCAATGTAATTGCGTAATGTACAGGAGCTGCAATATAATGTAATGTAATTCAATGTAACGTAATGTAATCTGATGTTTTGTTTGCTTGTCTCTTTGTTTGGGTACCTATATACATATATAAATATAAATGTGTATATTTTTTACACACACACACATCTTTCAATCTTGGATACCCCTATAGGTCAGCCTCCCAGAGCTTTTTCCGGCTTTACGACCTCAGGAAAGTTCAGGATGGGCCAGAGTTGACTGAACGAACGCAGATGAGAACACAGACGAATCCGCAACTCGTTCTGGTTGGACAGTAGTAAAGAACATCCGGGTGTTTCCAAAAATAGTGGTACCCCCCAAATCACCCATTTTAATAGGGTTTTCCACTATAAACCGTCCATTTTGGGGTACCCCTATTTTTGGAAACCTCCATCCAGATCTTGGCAAATTCGCTGATACTCGAAGTTCTGTTTTTTTAAAAGAAGTTATCTGGGAGATGGAGGCATTCAATATTCTGGCCAAAACTTGATAACAATCCTCTGTCGTGGGAAAGTGAAAATGCGGGGTATGCAGTGTTTCACCAAGTTCAGTAGAGGGGGTCATAGCAAGCCGACATGGGAGGCACCATCTACCGCAAGAATATCGTTTTCTCCTTTTCCACGTTTTTACAGCTGGGATCGATTCCATCCTAGTCCCCTTGGATAGCAGATGCAAGGTTTCGATCAATGAGCGAGGCATTCCAGGTGCTATCACGCAATGCACCATGGTGGCAAAATTTGCACTGAGGGTATCAGATTGGGTACCAGTGGTGTATGTTGGTGAAGCGTTCTAAATGTT
The DNA here is from genome assembly GCA_000507305.1 of Breviolum minutum Mf 1.05b.01. Lineage (NCBI taxonomy): Eukaryota > Dinophyceae > Suessiales > Symbiodiniaceae > Breviolum > Breviolum minutum. The sequence goes on along the minus strand of DF239938.1, from coordinate 42,517 downwards.
GTTGGACTGGACGGTTCTAGAAGGGAGGAAATATGACGCACCATACCCACACCAATTTCAAGTACGTTTTTTTTTTTTAAACACCTAGTGCAAAGGTTGGTCAGAGCGGCTATGGGTTTTGAAGGAGTGGATGGTTTGGACAAAGTTGTGTGATCAGCGAAAAGTTTCGATTTTTTACTGTGCTATCCGGGATATGTTGGGTTGCTGTTGGATCCAATGGATGAAGAAATCAGAGGTTGGATGCTGTGGGGCCATGTGTGGTGAATAGCTTCACATCTCCCATTTGAGGGAGATCATTGAACCGAACTTCCAAGGTGTTCCTTGCGATCGTTCTCCACCGTTTGGGGACTGAAATCTTCGGTTTTCAATGGGGAAAAAATAATAAACAGGTATCCAACTCCAAAGAAAAGTGCACACACACACACACACACGCATATATATATCTATATATACACAATATAGCATATTGTATATATATATATATATATGTATAAACAGTATCCAACCTGGTTACTACAATAGCATCCTGCCTAGCCTGCCCCAATGGCCGAGACCTTTATGATGCGTCTTGCAGTGGTCTTGATTGTTTCGGGCTTCGGTGCGAGTGGCTATGCTATCATCATGCCCCCGCGACTCGGTAGTTGAGACAGTTTGGGGTACACCAAACTGTCAAAATGGGCGCGTTTGTTTTTCCAAAGATCTTGGTGATACCAAAAAAACCTAAGTTTCCTATATATCTATATAATGAGAATGAGAAGAAACAATGATAGATTCTATTTTTTTTTCCTTGGGGAGGAGGTCCAATACTTTTACATATGGTCAGCGACAGAATTATAGAAAAAAAATCCCACATCCAAAAGGACGGGCTCCAACTGCAGCCTGTTTTTCTATAATTAACTATTCCTGTAAAAAATGGGGAGAAAAAAAAACCGATATTTGCAACATTTCCCACTGCGTAAAAAGAACTTTCTATAATTCCTTTTTCCTTTCTATAATTCCTCTTTCCTGCATTTTTTGGGGAAAACCCATGATTTTGGACTGTCTATAATTAGTTGAAAGTATTTTACCTTTCTATAATTCCTTTTTCCTTTCTATAATTCCTCTTTCCTGCATTTTTTGGGGAAAACCCATGATTTTGAACTTTAATTATAGAAAGTATTTTACCCGGGCACCCGTCCATTAAAGCCCACTTTTATTTATTTTTTTTCCCACATGCAAAAGGACGGGCTTTACCCGTCCTTTTTTCCCACATTTTATTTTCTATAATTCTGTCGGTGACTGTATTCTCAAATGAAGAGATCTCCAAAATGTGTGAATCAACCAGCACTTGCGTGCGTGTATTGCCTTATTTTTTATTACATATTTACATATGCTGCACTATATATATATATACATTGTTTATATAAAGAGGTATTTTCATGTATATGTGTGGTAGGAACGGATTGGAGGGCCCACCATTTTGAGTATACGTCCTCGGATGCTCAGGTTCATGATGGGGTACTTGGGTTTCACGCGGAAGCAAAAGCTACTCCTCTATGTGGCCGCTGCCCTTTCAGCGCTGGTGTCTTGACGAAGGATTTTGATCCATGGGAATCTTGGAATGATGCTTCGAGATGTTAAGCCATTTCTTTTTTCCTGATTTTCATGACGCCTCCGTGTTTAATCTTATCTATACTCATGATGAGTACAAATCCCTCGGATTTTCAGAGAGAATTTCCGGCAATATTTGGGATGATTTGTTTTTGCACATGAAGGGTCGCAACCCCCTCAGAAATAGAGCTTAATACGGCCTTTTTAAGGGACACCCGTGATTAATAAGCCCTTAATGAGGCCAATTTCTGGGGGGTAAGTAACGTTTTGGTGGGCGGTTGGTTGACCAGTCATGAGTTGAGGGGTTTCCCCTTAACAGTGCTTTGTTTGGGTTGGAAAGAAATTTCTGAGTTGATCTCCAAGGTCAGTTTCGGTCTGCTTCTGGGTCCCGCTGTGCGCCATTTCGGTTCCGTGCGCGTGCTGCGCTTCAGCCTGTTGGTGAATGTACCTTGGTTGAAGGTGCTGCGCTAAAAAAGTCGGAAATTTCATCCATTTTGGGGGGTGGTAGACTTCACGCATCTTCCACAAATATGATGTACTGCATACATGTTTGTATATCATTTTGATGATGTAGGTTTGGATCTTCTTAAGATGACAATCCTACAACTTGCTAAGCAGATAGTCTATGGAAGTGCTTGATTTGGGAAACAGAGAAATGCCACCCCACTCGGTCAAGAAGATCAAGAGGAAAGGACAATCACATGTTTAGTGAACATCTTGAAGGACTCATGCTAATGCATCAGGAGAATGAACCACCCCAAAATATCCCCAAATCCAGTAAACATGCGGATGGCTCGGCAAGGTGTAAGACTTGAGGGTATGCATATTCTTTTAAGAATCTCCTTCCTTTCCTGTGGCATTCTGGGTAGGGTAACATCACAAGATATCACAAGATACCCTCATAGGGTTGGGAAACCCACCTTTTGGAAGAAGCTCCTGGCTTCTTACATGAGCATGTATCAGCCATTTTTGGGGTATATTCCGTACGTACAGCGACTTTTTGGATATACTTCACCTTGGGGCGATTTCAATACACCAAGAAATCGGGATTCCTACACCTTCGTGTCTTCGCCCATCTTCCGATATCTTCACCCCTTGGTGACTTCATCTCGTCGAATGTTTGCCTTTGTAGGATTTGGGGCGACTCCCATGGGAATCTACCAACTTGGCCCCCCAGAAAAAAACTGCACCGGCGCCTTGCGAGCTTTTCGCCGTGAAGCCGTGACTCAGGCCTTCATGCCCCTTGCTATTGCCTTATGTCAGGAGTTTTGTTGGGGGTCGTCTCTTTAAAAAAGGGGTGCACACAGAAAAAACAACTGACATGCAACAAAAAGATGCCTCTGCTTTTTTTTGGGGAAAAAAGGGAAGATGTTGGAAAAAGTATTGGTTATTACTTGCTTTTAGAGGTTTCCTTGGAAACTTGGATTTTTCAGATCGAGGGTAGGTTGGTAGGGATTTTATATCGATTTTACCGTAATTTACCGTTTACAAAACTATACCAAAAACTGACGGAAAGTTCCACCTGAAAAAATCCCAGCAATGCTATGTGACTATGTGTATTTGTTCGAACATGTCTTCAAGGTTCATATCTTGAAATTTCGTGATTTCGACATCGGAGATTTTGAGACGTTGATTCGGTCCATCCTTTGGATCCAAAGTGTCAGGACCAATATCAGCTAACCTTTCTGACCTTTTTGACCTGTGGCAGCATGACAGCAATGGGGCTTTTTTTTGGTGACCTTTTGAAAAAGCCATGCGTTTTTTCGTTGGAGAGAACTGTTTTTTTTTAAAGGGCGGCATATGAAATCAATATGATGAAAATGTGGTGTGTGTTATTTTAGATATTTGACTCGTTATTTCTTTTCCTAGTTGGTTCCATAGAATCATTCATCATCATTAAGCACCATTAAATTGGCCTTCCTGACCCTGAACGGTTGAATGGGTTGAGGGGTCGACCCTTCGTGTGGGAAGCAGACGGGCCACACCCAAAAAGAGCAGATACAGAGATTTTCTTTGAGGAAACAGTGGGTCATACACAGACCTATAACCTTCCGCTATACACATGAAGTCCTTGAGACGACTCCGTAATTCAAATTAATTCAACATAGAATCTGAAAAGATGCTAGGCCGACCGGAAGCTATGTACTCAGGTGCATGAGCCTCCTAGAAAGCAAAGCTGTACCCCAACATGAAAACATAGAAGTCACGAAGGGTCAGTGTCAACCCAAGTGTCAGGTGTATTTAGCATATGTATATAGATAGATACATACATGTATGGATACTGTAGTTGTAAGTTGTAAGTACATATTTTTTCTGTTTTGGACTTGGAACAACATCATGAGCACAAGAGTGTGCGAAGCTACCGGCTGCTTAGGGCTCAGTCATCAAGTCCACCCCCCCAAACTTTACGTACCTTTTGTTTTAAAGATCTCTTAGAGTCTTTAAGCAAGATCATCCAAAGCAGCGGCAACATTCGCAAGATGGCAAAGGCAACAATGCTTCAACATGTGTGTCCACCAGGTCCACTCTTCATGTCGCTTCCTTTGGTATCCGCATTGCACCTTGCCCGTGGGTTTCCGTGGATGAAATGGTGATGGGGTCCAAAAGAAGGAGGTCAAGTTTTAGGGTTCTTTTGAACCGGTCCAAGTGATCACATGGGAAACTCCATCGGAAGACCGGTCCCGGTCATTTGCCACATTGTTTTATGGTAGCAATGAAAGACATTGATCTCCTTCTGTTCCATTCTCGTGTAATTCTCATGTCTTTGGATACCCTGAGAATTCAGCACCAAACTTAGTTTTCAGCTAGCAGGGGGAAACTTCCAAATGCTTGAAATGGATAATGTCATTCTCTTCATCATCAACACATTCGTTTTTCCTGGCGTTTCCTGGCATTCTTGACCACCAGTCACCAGTGAAGCCCAAGGAAAAGTGCTTTGGTGAAGCATTCCGAGCAAGGTCTGGTGCAAGGGGCCATTGCCTCCATGAGCAAGGCAGGGTTTGGCAGGGTTTGGCAGGGTTATGAGTTGGGGGTGAGTCATTTGAATAGGTGATGATAGGTACTAAGTGGACACCATAACTAGGTGGTGGTGCCCGATCAAAATGGGAAGGTTCCCATTTTGACGAATATCTTTCAAAGGGGTGGTGCAACCACCAACTAGATAAGCAATCCACATTTATCTCATTGCATCTCTAGTTTCATGATATGCCAAGGGGGCTGCCACTTTGGGCTTCGTTGTCTTCAGTACCATTTTCAGTATGAGCACGCGCAATGGTGAAGATCCTTGGCCGAACAACAGGCAATTCGCGAGTTGTTTGAACCCCGAACCCCGAACCGAACAACATCGGCAGCTCGCTTACGTGAAGACATGGCAACTTCATGCAACCTCAATCTTTTGGATATATGTCGTATGTGACAAAGAAAAGGCACACCATGTCAGAACCTATGATATTCAAAGAATCCACAACACTGCCGCTTATAAGCATATTTGGCATTCACCAATTCCAAGCAAATCTCATTCTTTGGTCAGGAGGACTCTAAGTCACCTCACTTGAACCTTATGTTCGTAAAGGCATACCCTGTCGCCTTGTGTTCAGGAAGACGGGTTTCAGGCTGATAATAAGGATGAATCTGAATATGCATGAATAGCAAGCATGAATACTGAATACGCATGGATCTTTGTTTTATATATTTGCATTATCTCGCAACTCATTTCCTTTGGCCTTAGCAACTTGACATGTTTTTTTTGTAGGGGGATGTGACTTTCGTGGGATGTGGAACTTAGTCACTTGGAGGATTTTTCATTCAGTGAAACGATCGAGGTATCTGGTCTCAAAGGCATTTTGCCATCCTTCGCTGTCATCACAGTGATCAGCTCTATTGCTCTTATCTTGGCAACTTGGAGTTTAAGTCCAAGGGCGATCCTGGGGAACTGGGGAGGGTTTCTTTCTATTTCCTGATGTCATGGTTCTTCTCTCGCTTTTTAAAAAAAGAGAAGATGCAACAAAGTAGGGCTGCAGGAAGAGTTTGAAACCTAACCTTCCTGGCAACTAGACCTTTTGAAAAAATCATACCTCCAAGAGCTTCCTATTCCATATTTGCTGCCACTTCTTTCCACCATCTGAGTTCTGTTAAGCTTGTTCCATGTGAGAATCCAAAAACGCACTTGATTTCAATTTGAATCAATTACATCAGAAGGGTGAAAGATGGGAGATTCTTACTCCCATAAGGCCTGGATGAACCAGCTGTGCATGGGAGGTGCAGTAGGCACCTCCCCACCTACTTCAATTAATTGAGTAAATTCAGCTTGTTGAACCACGATCAGATTCGCCTAGACAAAGACTAAATGGTAGTTCTTAGTTGCGGGAACTCGGAGGCGTTTGGATTTGTGAATTCTTCAATTTTTGGTGGTGATTTCCAGCATCTTTGCCTTCATCCTACTGCAACTCTGGGTAGAAATTGGACTGCCGCACTGTTCCTTCAGTGACAGAAGCTACTCATTTTCTGCTGGTTTTGCTTGGTGTTTCGGGGCATGGTTTGGAATCCTACTGAAGTGTTGATTGAGGACATTTTTTTGGTCGTTGTTTTCCCAGTGGCTTTTAGGGTGTTTGACATATAAAGGTCTGCGGGAAGGGAGTGAGTGGCATTGATTCTATGAATGTTGGGGAGATGATCCGTTTTCACCGCAAGTTGAATCAAGCGATTGCTTCAACCGGCGATTCAACCACGATTGGCACTCTCCGGACTCCCCGCTTTGAAAACAAGGCCTGCAGTCTTCCCAACGAACCACCGGCCATTGGAAATGAAGAAATCTGCGTGGAGCTGACGGCTGCAGGCTATTCTTGCGATTCATGGAGTAATCATGGGTCAGTATGGTTCAGGATGGTTCACCGGACATAGGACCACTTGACACGACCTTTGTGTCGTTTTTTTTTTTCCGGGCAAATCCACAAATCCATGATGCTAGTCGACGGTGAGAGGCAAGGCAACATTTGCCACTGGATGGTCTGTGTACCGTGTGAAGGGGGTGGGTCTCAGAACATGAGGCGGAAAAATAACGTAAAGTCCATGGTTTCCTACTAAGACCAAGGATTTTTTGGGGACCGTGGGTGTCCCTCAATTTGACACATCCGTAGAAATCCCAGATTCTAAATTCTATCGATTCCACAAGTGATCCAGAAAGTAAAAAAAAATAATATACCAAGATGTGCACAATCATGGGAACCTCTCAGGGTGTTGTTTTGTCAGGTTCTGATAGTTCTGGAGTTGGAAATGAGAGGTAACAGCACCTCTTTGCTTGATTTCAGCGTGCTTAGTTGGATGCAATGATGGTCAGCAAAAAAATCAGGCCAAGGTTGCACGACATTTCCAACCAGTGCAGTGCTTGGCCATTAGCATCCACCTGCGGTTCCCTCATAACTGTCACTGTTGTGTCTCTTTGATTTCTTGCCCATCTGCATCCATTCTCCGTGGATTTGTTGTGTCGGATGTGCCAAATTGGTACAACACCGAACTTTCATACAGCGTGGCAAAGCAGCCAACAACTGCCATTTCAATTATATACCCTCCTGGGAACTAACATATCCCCTTGAAAAGTCAATTTTGAGTCGATGATTTCCTTCAGGTGGGATATGTATCCGCTTCCTAGAGGGTCACATATAGTTGAATCCACTCATACTCTTTGTTTGCTGAAGTTGTTGTGCTGCCACGCACCGAAAATCTCCTTCCTTTTCGGCCGATTCGGCACCCTCGGGTCAAAATCCGTTGCACGGAAGGAGCTTTTTTTGGGGTTCGATGGTCCGATGTCCCTGGCAAAAGCCATGGGGACGGACGTCACCAAAAAAGGGAGGCTGCGTCGAGGTATGGTGGAGAAACTGGAAAGGTAAGTCATCTGGTAAATCCAAGTGATTTGATTGAGATATAGACATGTTTTTTTTTCTCGCTATGTCATTCAATAATGGCAGGCCTTTTTGCTGGGTCGGTGGGAGTCAAAAAGTTCGGCAAATTCCAGCCATGTCATTACAGATTGGATGTCTTTGACCAAAGTTTGTTTTTTGTTTCAAAGTGTTGGGCATTTGACTTGAATGCAGAGGTAGAGCAGAGGCAGTATCAGATTATTTTCATGATGTTATCAATACTGGGATTTTACATAGTGAATATTGAGATAGTAACCATAACGATGCTAGATTTCCAAGGCTAAAAACGTGTATCAATAGCTTTATATGCATAGATATATGTATTCCAATATTCCCTTGAATGGCTTGAAGGTTGGATCTTCATCACAGAAACAGGTTGTCAAACTGGGCTGTTTTGGGAGGAGGGATCCAAGGTTTCACCTTTTTTCCCAAGCGGGAACCTGAAAAATGCCACGGTACAAGAGGGAAAAGGAATGGCCACGCGGGAAAAGTACCACCTTTACAGAATCTACTAATTTGCAAGCTTGTCTTCTTTGCTTGCCACTTTCTGAAGATGTTCTATTTTTTTCTAAATTTCAGGCATTCAACTTCAGAAACTGCAAAACTCATCCGTTTTGCGATGTTTGGGCCCAAGGAAAGGCCCTCTTGGAATCAGATCAGTTGCTCTTCTTGCAGGATAAATTGACGGTGACATCGTTGAACCTAGCTCGGACGTTAGCAACAGCATAGTGACATGATGTGCTGACAAGATGTATATAGTGTAGCGCCGATCAAGCTGGGAAGAACGATGAAGAACGAATACTGTGACTGTACCGTACCTGGGGATATAGAGAGATACTTCGTGCTGAGAAAGTGCCCAACGTCAACTTGACCTCAGAGACACAATTTGCACACGGCTCATTGCTTCAAGCCGGGCGGCCATCATGAAGTCTCACTTTGCTAGTCTGGACCCTTTTTGAGGACTCGCGGATCAGTGTTCCAACCCTTTTTAAGAACTCGTGGACTTTTGAACACAAATTTCTATGAACTTTGTAGGCTTGGCGGTTTTGATTTGCTTCAGCATTCTCCTTCGCATCATCATCATCATCATCATCATCATCATGCTTTTGCTGCTCCTGTAGCTTTTTGTCGCTTTTGCTGTTACTTTGTTGTTGTTGTTGTTGTTGTTGTTGTTGTTGTTGTTGTTGTTGTTGTTGTTGTTGTAGTTGTTGTTGTTGTTGTTGTAGTTGTTGTTGTCGTCGCTGGTGGCGTTTGTTCGTTGCTACCATACTCTTATGAGAATCTTAGAGCCACAGACTGACGTCGCTCAAAACACTTTTTTTTCATCATTATTTCTATCATTTTTTCATTTTTTAAAAATATTCATTTGAGTCATGTGTCCAGAATCCTTGGATTTTGCTGAGTGTTCGTCACTTTTTCCTCATTTCTTGGTCGGACATGTTGCAAAACACAAGAAACCCATGGAAAAAGCAAAGAAAATGATGAGAAATGAATAGACATGATGAAACATGGACAATGATTAATCAAAATCCAAAAGCCAATTGATAAACAAATGAAATTTAAATCGGGAATGAACAAAAGATAAACACATGGTAGAAAAATGACAAGCAAAATGAAAAACATATTGAAAACATAACAAAATCTTGATTTCCAGTCTGTGACTGCCTGAGATACCCATAACCATACTCGTTGTTTCCAGCTTCATGGCTTCTTGAGGTTTCAACGACCTGGGCCTGTCCTCTGCAATATGTTTGGAGCTTGGCGCTGGGGATGGTGGTGACTAAGGGAGGTGTCGAAGCCTTGGAAGGTTCCAATAGTTTGTTTATGTTTGTTTCTTCTGTACAGCTTAGTGTGATGCACTTGCAGATTGCAATGCTTGATAATTACCTTCCGAAAACAAGTTGGTATAGGTTGCATAACCCTTGAGGAATGAGCAAAGGAGTGCACTTGCGAAAACTCTTTAACAGCTGTTAGGTCAGGTAGTTTGGAGGACTATGCCCAGCGGTAATCATTTGCTTGCCCTCCCTGCAAAAAAGACATGGTTCAGGGAGAAATGATCACAACTTTTGTGTATGCAAACCATTGTTTCGTTTTGAGGTTTTTCATTGAACCATGATAAAGTTAATCGTTGATTGACAAGCCTCAAGTTTTTTTGATGGCTCCGCTTGATTTTTCAAGGCCTACCAGTCCTTGGAAAGAGGCACCTGTGTCAAGGGCATTGAGGACTTGTGGTGTCAAGGAATTTGTTTGAAGAGTCTTCTCTAGTTGGTGGTTTCAAACATTTTTATGTTCACCCCTATCTCGGGAAAAGATCCAATTTGACAAGTATTTTTCAAAGGGGTTGGTTAAACCATTAACTTGTCCTGCCACCATTTCTATCCATAGCTTACCCTTCAATTTTCACCTCGGCAATCCAGAGACTTCCTCCAACGACTTTTTGGTACATCTGGATCTCGCAACATAAATGTAGTGCCAAGAGATTTAAGAATGATATATTTTTTATCTTATCCTACCAGACTTGAAAGCAAGCATCTTAATAACTGCAAACATCCCATGAGGCCATGGTTACCGTTTAAAATTTAGGCCAAAGGTATGTCACCATTTCGCGGCGGTTTGAAACATCTTAAGATGCAACATCAGACATCGGCCCATCGGCCCAGGGCGCAGCTTTTCCGGGACTTCCTGGAGTTGCCAATGCGCAAAAAACATCCGCAGGATTTGATGGACTGGATTTTGGGAGACTGGGACCCGGAACGACCCTAACGCCTAACCTTGGCTTCTTCAACCCTTCTTTTTTTTCAAGTCCGCTGTAAAAACAGATGGAATTCTGGAGGTATAGTATAGAGTATATTATATATATGTATACTATTTATAGGATATATATATACATAACATATAGATACATATAACAAATCATCCCATTTTAAGGATTTGTTTGGAGAAAACATCGGTTTGGGAAGAAAAGAGAATCCTCAAAAGAACCCAAACATTTGCTGGAACTGTCCCAGCTTTATTCGGAAAATGGACATATTCCTTGAAAGTGGGGTAGCTCTGAAACTGATCAAGTGAACACTTTTGTGGATGTTTTTTTGTTTCGGACCGAGAAGGGGCTGATCAAGTTATGAAAATCGATCATGAATCTTGGAGATTGGGATAACTTATATAGTTTTATCTGAAATGATGCTGTTGGAAGCGGACCTACTTTCCAGTGAGTCGTGTGTGTTGTTTTGGATGCGATGTTACGTGTCATGAACGGTGAGGAACTACCTGGATCATGAACGACAACAACAACAACAACAACAACAACAAGAAGAAGAAGAAGAAGAAGAAGAAGAAGAAGAAGAAGAAGAAGAAGAAGAAGAAGAACAACAGGTTTGTTGAAGAAACATGATGTTTGCCTGGAATTTCTGTGACCTGGCACTGCCTTGCGCAGGCGTTCTATGAAGGAAATGCTTGTGCTCAAGATCCCAGTCACTGCGTCAATCTGTCACTGCCACCCAGAAATGATTCAAGCCAAGCTTCGCCATTGTCTTGTTTCTGTGGATAACAAGCTGGCAACCACCGCTACCCAATAAAAATCATGCCCCAAGTTGAAGATATATACTACTAAAAGTCCCATCAATTTCAGGTGAGTGGGTCTTAACACCTCAGGGAATCCCAGCAACCATGAGTGGGAATCCAAGGTCCGGTGGATTCCAAAGCTTGGCACATAACTTCTGCCAGGCGCAGCCACGAAAGAATCCCGGGGTCCCTAAGGATTCCATTGAATCCTTATGTCATGGTGTTTTTCGGGATTCTAATTGGTTAATAGGCTTAATTAGTTGGTTAATGGGATCCTTATAGCAGATTCAAATTACATCCCTAGGCCCTAGTTGTTTAATAGGGATCCTTACAATGGTTCATATTATAATCCCTATATAATTGGGTAGGATTTCATCTCCTACATACTTAAGCCAACCAGTTTTTTTTTCATTGCTCAATTGATCTATATACTAAGGTTAACTTGGGGTAAGGGAGTTGGTATCATAGTCCACTTGCAGGTGGTAGCAACTAATGTAATTATATACATAACTACAACTCAAATGTGCACTGGTTGGATATGACATGTTTTTGCTGGTGAGGTCCATCACAATCCAACTTTTCAGCGACTCGTCCGACTCACGTCTGAAGGATTCCGGGCAACCCAATTGGTGCAAGAAGGAAAATCAAACTGCTGATCAGTTACTTGAAGCTATGGGAGATATGGTGCTTTGGGGCCCAGGTTTTTTTGAAGGGAAGAATATGAAGGAAACAAAAATTGGTGATTGACCAGGGCCGATGTTGGAATTGGGATTGCAGGTGATCATGACTGCAAGAACATGTAAGAGCTTCTGACCAGGAAAAGCATTTCCTATAATTGTGAAATCTTCAATTGCAACAAGCCACTTTCTAATGGATTAGTTCTCGCCCTCTTTGTGGACATTTGGTTCGCTTCCTCACGGCTTTAATCTCAGCTGGATTCAAACCAACATCTTTGGGTGGTATTACCCAGAAGTGGGAAGCGAAGGTTGAACTCGAGATCCTCAATCCGGCTGTAAAATCAAAAAAATCAGATCTGCCCCTTGAGGTGTTTGTGTCCAGGACGAGTCCGTGTGTACTTGGCCCCTTGGTAGAATTTGGAAGGGGAATGATGGCTGCAACCTCCAAATTTGAGGAAATTCTTCGGCAACATATTTATTTTCGTGGTAAACCTACACATTCCTTACCAAGTTGCAATTTCCAGGTATTGATAATTACCATCCTCTATGCATAAAACATATTCTTAATACAATGAAAAACCTGGTATCTTTGTTCTCAAGGAAGCTCATCCAGAAGAACAATCAAAATTTGATCAATCTGGGTGCCCTGGCTGAAACAAATTATATTATATATATATTATATATGATATTATATATATTTAGATTGAATAGATTTTGTATTTTCCTTTTCGCGAAATGAACTATAAATAGATAAATAGATAAATAAATAAGTAAATGAATAAATATATATATATATATGAGAGTTGAGCAAAAGGTCCATGAAACGGGTTTCCTGTGTAATGGACAGGATCGGCTAACGTTTTTTTCTGAAATGGCAAAATATTTTTTGGCTAAAAGTTCATGTAGACATGTGTAATTTTAGATCGTAAATGTATGTATTTATTATTGTTTAGTGAGTATGTTGAATGCTTTGATTTGAAAGGCATACAGGGCATTCTGCGATTTTTTTTGTGGGTCATGTTCTTTTTGCAAACAATATAGGGTGATTTTTCGGGAAAATTTAGCTGAAACTTGGCGACAGAAGGCCTTCCATTGAAAATTAGGTGACCTAAACTGTGCACTTGCCTAGCTGGACCTGCGGGATGGTATGGAGAGAGAGAAACTGTGCACTTGGTATTCCAGGAAGTTAGTGGGAGGCAAGCCCTGATAATTCGGACGTGGAATGACAGAACTGGCCGATGAAGGTGAGCAAGGACTAATCTTATAATATCTTAGAAAAATATAAATCTTTAAGGATAATTACCGCAAAATGAAATTAAATAGGGAATAATTTGATTTAAATTAAAAAAATAATTATTTTATCTTTAATAAAAAATAATTATTTATCTAAGAAAATATTATAAATGGTATATTTCCTAATATCTATA
>DF239938.1:0-26478 GCA_000507305.1 Breviolum minutum Mf 1.05b.01 | reverse complement strand
AAAATTTATCAAATATAATAAATAAATATATCATTTAAATTTTAATAATAATAATAATAATAAATAATCAACATAATAAAATTAATAAATATAATAATATCAAATTATCTTCCCCCCATTAATTTATATAAAATATTATTCAAAATAATCAAATATTTTAATCCCAATAAATAAAAAAATATCAATTATATTAAATCATAGATTATTCCCATCTCAAATAAAACAAACCATTTATCAAAATTCAAATATAATAACATCATAAAATCATATATAAAATTATTCATAATAATATTAATTTAGAATTATTTAAAAAAATAAATCGAAATTATTAAATATCCATAATCCCACCAACTATAATTATTACTAATATTATTAAATCATCCATTACCAAAAATACCAATCATACCTATCAACAAAATCAATAATCCCGCCAATAAAAAATATTCTTAAACCAAAACCCAGCCAAAATCCAATTAAAAACAAATAATTTCCAAATAAGATTAAAAAATATTATCAAAATCTTATATAAATTACTATTCAATCATATAATATATTTTAAGTAATACGACACAAAAATCGAAATTTCCATAAATATTTCGATTATTTTTTCTAATCGGATATAATTTCATGCCTCAAATATATCATAAGATTGCTCAAATTTAATAAATTAATTTTCTAAACTATCTTATAAATACATATATTCTTTTCTATTAATTAATTTAAAAAAACAGAAGAAAATAAAATGAATCTTATCTAGGGTAATAAAATGAAATTAAATACAACATTAATATATCTATTTGGAAATTTGAACCATCAAACACAAAGCACCTCCTGTGAATTGGGAGGTTATCATAGACGATTTTATTGTGATTTCGGATTTGGTTTCTTTTTAGTTGGCCAGGTTGTGGCGTAGCGTTTTGTGACACCGTTGACGTTTGTCAGGTGTATTGGTGAAACGGCGGATGGCAGGAGCTGTTCAAGTGGCAGGTTTCTGCTTGGACATGGCAACAAGTGTTTTAGATGTCAAAGTAGCTTCAAATAGAAACAAACAAAGTGAAAAATTGTTACACTGATCGGGTTTCCTCAACTTCAACAATTCCAACAGGGTGTACTGTGTACTGTAAATGAAAGTATATCAATAAATTTCCCATTGATCACGTCTCAGCTTGCATATATCTTGAAAGTTGGCGAGCGTAAAAACCTCTAGGTGATACCTAAATTACCTAAGTTGTTGTCACATTGCAGTCGGATTCCCCGAAAAATCACCACCATTGCGGGCACTTGAGCCATGTCGGTATTTCACCGGAAAAAAAACAGGTCGTTTTCTCACTTCATCTTGCGCTTCTCTCGCTGCCACTCAAAGTTGTTCCGTTTGCGCACCTGCAGTGGGCGAGAATACGTTTCCAAAAATGTGTGGCCGAAAAGGCAGTGAAGAGTAGAGGTAGCCGAAAAGGCTCAAATCAAAGGGAAAAGTTGGGTACCCTTGGGAGAGTACCCGAGATATATACCAATATATTCCACCTATTCTCTATCTGCTCTTCTACTGATGCAGTGTTTTGGTTTCTGCTATTCTCTTTTTATACAAATCAGTCGCCTTGATATGGTTTCGTCCCATACTCATGCAAACATATGCTTTTTCAATCACATCGGCACCAACCGGTGAATAGCAATTTCCGCCGAATGAGAAACTTACTACACTTTACCGATTACCATCACCACCACCACAACCACCACGACCACCACACCACCAAAACGAATACCCACCACCACCATGTCAACTACTAATATACTACTGGTAGTATTCTACTGTATACTAACTGCTACTGCTACTACTAGTACTACGAGTACTGGTATATACTAGTACTACTACCACTAGCACTAGCAACCTGAACTGTGGGGGGTCATGGTGGGGAAATTGCACAATTTGGGCAAGGGAACTACCCTTCAAAGTGACAAAGTCGACCTGTAAATCCAGGGTGCATCAAGAATATTGAATAAATCAACGGCAATATCTTTTGCAATGATAGCAATTACTCACCCCTTTGGGGTCCCTTTTCTTCCTGAAAATCGACGAAAATGGCGCCCTTTCCCAGAAGTTGTGACCAGCGACCATAGGCTCCTTGATGAAGTGGCTACTGTAGAAAAGGCCTTGGGCGGCCAAAAACTGCGGCAAATTGGAGAAGCACTTTCTTGTGTAGGGAAGTTGTTTGTAACAAGACCATCACTTTTTGCACGGGATCTTTAAAAGTCCCTAATTTTCACACCCTAGTATTGGATTGAGGGCCTTGGCAACTGCGAATGTTCACTAGCGCCAGACCGGTGCACCTAGTAATTGGTGGTGGTGGTGGTGGTGGTGGTGGTGGTGGTGCACTCGCTACTGTAACGTTTCCTTCTTTGTGAAACGAGCTAAGAAAGGTGTTTAAAAGCATCATCCAATCATAGTTGGGCAGCTGGTGTGTTGCAAGCTTCAGTTAGTTCGTGGTAAGATGAGATAAGCAAAATAGTATATCTTTTGGATGCAATTTTGGAAAATGAGTTGTTTATGGGGAAGGCATCCTAGCGTTTGGACTGTTACCGTCCCTGAAACTAACATAGCACCTGAAAATGGATGGTGGGAATACTCATTTCCTTTTGGGATGGCCTATTTTCAGGGGGCGAGCTGTCAGTTTTAGGGTTTTTTTTGGATGAGAAAAGCATCTTCAGGGAGAAAAGTGAGGCCAACTCCCATTCACAAAAGGTAAAGATTTCTATTGAAACATTGGAATTCAAGGTTACTTACAAGAACATCCCAAATATCCCATATTCTCTGAAGTAGGAGGTATTCAAAAAATTGGCATCTTTACATGTACTTCGATCCCTGTATTTCAATTCAACTTCCACGAAAATTTCAGCCCAACCATACCTGGACAATCCTGGGGCGATAACGTTGGTGTCAAACGAGGCCCTTTTAACAGCTTAAACATTTTTGAAACTTCTCCACCATTGAAGGTTCAACTCTCATCCTCCTCCAAGAAAAAACGTCCTACCAGTGTTCCACGCCAAGCTTCCATAGCTATCGTTGCTGGTGCTAAAGGTGTCATTCATGTGCCAAGGCATTGGGTCTCGTAACAAGGCCCTCCGCTCGTTGTAGGGATGCATCGATGGCACACTGATGGTCCTGCAGTCGATTCTTGGCCCAACAAAAACAAAACCAAACGTTGTTTGAAATGCCATCCTGCTACAAATGCTTGCTTGATAGAGATTGGCAATAATTGATATTAGCGGACTACGATATATATATATATACATATTATATATAAATACATATATACATGATATATATATATATTATAATTCCAATAATCATCTCATCATGGACTATATATATATCCCCTAAGGACCAAAAAAATCAAGGATTTCCAAGTGACGAATCATGATATTCGCTATCCCTCTCTTTTTGCGGGGCAACTCTAGCGGTGAAACATTTGAATTACCCTAAGGATCATTGGACCCTCCAATGTCACCTGTATAGCAGGGGTGTTTTGGTCCTCAAAATGGCCAGTTTTGAGGGGTCAGGATCCTTAGGGTAAAAAATTGGAAACTTGATGAATATATCAAATATCCAACAATAATTAATCATATTTGATGAGTTGAATTTTTGAATTTGCCAATGATCAAATGATTCAACTGATCAATATTATTGATACTGATCATTGGAAAATTCAACTCATCAGCATCAGTACCTCTGACCATTGTACATCTGACCATTGGTAACATTTGATCACGGCGAATTCATTTTTCAAATGATCTTCTTGGCTGAATTCCAAAGGTCATTTGCCTTCAAGACGTGGATATGAGATGCATATATAGATACTAATATGGCGGAGAATCCTTTGAGACATGTATTCAAAAGCTATGACGGCAAACGGACCTTTCGAAAGCCATGAAATCCAAGGAGTCAAAAGGGTGAAGTCATGAGATGATGAAACAGTGTAGAAATCCGATTCGCCAACCCAACGAATCATCATGTTGACATACACTCCCTGAAACTAATATAGCACCTGAAAATGGTGGTTTCCAGTAGGAATCTCCTTTTCCAGGGGTCTATTTTCAGGTGCTATGCAAGTATCAGGGAGGGTAGAAAAAACATCATTGCACCATAGTGCCACTGTTTAAGCCACCCAAATTGATTCAACAAGTCAAAATGACTCACCGACTAAAACCCACCTGGCAAGTGCATGTGGATGATCCGGTCGTGGATCACACAAGTGTTTAGAGCCCACCTGGTGGAAAATCCCCCCGGTGGGATCTTTTGATCTTAAGAGTCACTGATTTTGGCCAACCAACCCAGGTTTTTTTAAAGTTGAATCTGATCCCTTGAAATATTGGGACTGAAACATGGGTTTTGAAAAAATGGGCAGGATCTTTGGAAGAGGAGGCAAGCAAGTGATTTGCTTCTACGGTAAGATGATTTGACATAGTTCTCATCCCATTGCCCAGATTCATCAACTGGAGAAGTTGACGTTCCATGCACAACTTATCCATTTCAATGACTTCCAACGAAAAAGTCACCGAACAACTCATCCATATATGTCAATATCTTAAAACACGCGTAAGGATCGTGAGGATGCCATCACTTTTTTTTTGAAACATGCCGGCTGCCAATAAACTACCAACCTTATACACCAATGAACCATTGATTCAAACACAGAAGCACCAAGAAAAGAAATAATTCAGGGCAATTTTCTGGTAAAGTTGAGTTTTACACCATTTAAGTGTTTTTGGGCAATCATCAGGACCTTCAGGATCATCTATTTGTAGAGGTGAAGTTGATCATCATTTTTTCTAAGGTTTGCTGACAAGTAACAGTATGCAATGATGCTAATCCATCCATTCAAAACCTTTTCGTCAAAGCCCGTGGTACAGTATCATACTCATGACTCAAAAAAGACCTAATTATACGTATAAGACCTCAGAAGAAAGTCACTACAACCACACGCAACAAGAACACAAACATCAGATCGATGCAAATCAAAGCATCCATAATCACACATCATCACACTATCACCAAGACTTTTCATCCAACTTACCAAGAATCCCAGTGCACCTTGGTATAGTGAGATTGTGAATCCATAAAGAGACCATCAGGATTGTGTGACACGATGCATGACCGTGCAGAAGGTGGATCATGCAGCTTCCGCACCGTGCGCTCGAAACGAGTGTTGGGAAGACACTGCCACTTCGCCGTTGGGCTCAAACTCAAAGGGTTCCAACCTGAAGATTTAGGAATGCGGTTTTGTTTTGGAGCAATCTTCAAGGGGATATGATTTCGATTCAACATTCAGACATCATCATTGCATTATCATACATCATACATCATCAAGATCCATCCCATATATCCCTTGATCAAGAGTGAATAAATACATACCACTAAAAGAGGGGTCATTATACTATTACCAACCCAAAGAATGTACTAATTAAAGGAACTCTCTCTCATGAAAT
Source organism: Breviolum minutum Mf 1.05b.01 (assembly GCA_000507305.1). Taxonomy (NCBI): domain Eukaryota; class Dinophyceae; order Suessiales; family Symbiodiniaceae; genus Breviolum; species Breviolum minutum. The sequence goes on along the minus strand of DF239938.1, from coordinate 20,997 downwards.
ACATAAAAATACCAAAGAAATACCATTTGCATTGTTTGAATCCCCGCCAATATGGGTAATCCTGGTTGGCGGTTTCAACCCATCTGAAAAATATGAGTCAAAATGGAAATCTTCCCCAGGTAGGGGTGAAAATAAAAAATATTTGAAACCACCACCCAGATGAGCAATTTATCAAAAAACATAACTTTTTTACAGCCAGAAGAGGTGCCGGTGCCCCTTAAGAAGGGGGGAAGACCTCTGCTGTTTCCCCAGGTAATCTAATGATCCCTGCACTAATTTCCAGCAACAAAAATCCCAAGCACCACCTTTTTTTGGAGAGACCCACCTTGGCTCCTGGGAACATTCACCTTCTCGCATTCTTGGCCCATGGGATAAAACCTCGGGGTCCGGTGAGGGGGTTTTCTGGTGCACCTTGGGTTAAAGGGTAACCAGCAACAACAATCTATCGACAACCAACCAACCAAAACAAACAACAACAAGCAACAAACAACAAACAACCAACAACCCAACAACAGTAACAGCAACAACACACCACACAATCATTGCACCAGTTTTTTTCTTCAAACATGTTTGCGACATGAAACTTTCTCAGAACGTGTTGAATCGTCCAAATTTCCATTCATGAATGTGACAGCTTCTTGCTTCATCCTTTTACACTGGTCAATCACTCAGAAACTCAAACCATCATGAACCATTCACTAGTTGGTGGTTTCAACCCATCTGAAACATATTAGTCAAAATGGATCATTTCCCCAAGTAGGGATGAAAATAAACAAATGTTTGAAACCAACACCCAGATTAACTTTATCTCTACTTCCTGCCATGTGCTTGTTCTGTGGGCGCTCAGACTCCCCCGAAAATGTTTTCGACAAAAATCCGACATCCAGAAATTCCAACTTTTCCAGCTGTCAAACCTGGAGTTTCATGGTTGGGCCCCCCATGAAACTCCCAAAGCAACTGTCAATCCGTGGCAAAATCCGAATCCAAAAAGCCTCCGTTTTTCTTGGCGCCAAGCAAAAAAAAGAATCGAGACTACACAAAATCCAAAATTTTTGAACGGTGGATTTTGGATTTTGGATGCACCAACTCTGAAATTGGGAAGCGCTTCGATGCCAGGCCCGTTCGATTTTTTCCGCGGTCCATCGATTTTTCCAGCCCGCACGTTGATACTCATCTTTATTGGATTTGGCACAAGTGACAATTCCTCACTCGTCAGTGATGTTTTTGCGTTTTTTTTTGGCTGGCAGGTGCTTAGGCGCTAGCAATCTTGAAATTAGATTATGAACCAACAATTACCCTCCCTAAAACTAACATAGCACCTGAAAATGGGCATTCCCAAAAGGAAAGTAGTCTTCCAATCAGCCATTTTCAGGTGCTACTTGTATGTTAGTTTCAGGGCGGGTATTTCATTAAGGCTCAAAAATCATTGTGCCGAGTGACGGTTTCCCCCATTGCGAACCAGGGCCGAAGTGGCTTGGCAACGTATGAGGATTCCTTGGCTCTCAGTGTTCGAAGCTTTGGCTCCAATTCCCCATGGATATTAGGAAACACCTATTCTCATATCATCCATCCCCCGGCTCCCTTCATTGTTCCCCTAAGGGCCCCTCTTGACGTTTAAACCTTCATCTTGGGAAAGTGACTTTCACTGAATTTTTAATTGGATGTTCTCTTTCTGCAGTCGAAACATGGAAGTATGTAAACTACATGTTAGTATATTATACTATCATATATCTTCTACATGGATTTCCTGGTCTTAAACCTTCTTTTCAGTCGTTGTTCGACAAAATCCACAAGGATTTCTCCACCGAGGAACTTGATGGGTATCTCTTTAAAATTCATGGCGCCCGGATTTTCCAACCCACGTTTCGAAAGAAACTTCGCGGCGCAACTTTCGCAGGAACTTCCGCTTGTGACTTTTCAGCGATGTGTTTTTTCCACCACATTTAAATTTTGAAGGATTCTCTCCTCAATGAACAAACCACCATTTTGAATTGAAAGAAAAACACACCATTTTAAATCTACTTCCCCCAATGCGGGGGTGCTTTGTTTCTCTTGAGACATGGCTTCTTATTCCCTCTCAACGGACGAGCCAAGTTCCGCATGCAGTTTCGACTCCAAAAATCTTCCGGCTCGACTCGACACAAGCATCATTCATATATTTTTTTTCCAACTCTTCAATCCTTCTCAACATGTTTTGATTCTCTGTATTCAACCCTTTGTTTTTCAGAAAAGGGAAACAAAATAAAACCTAAGTGATGCTTTCAGTTCCTTATAAAACCCACCTATCCATGGATTTTCCATGCAGGTGATCACCTGTAAGAAGCGGATCCCAAACGGCGATTTGGTGTTTTTTCTCCCAAATCTGCTGTGTTATCCTGAGAACGCTTGGAAATCAACAGAGGTGAAACCTGAAATCGAAACGAATCTCCAAATCCTGTTGCTAGGTGGAATAACTCCTGCACCTGAAACAAGAGAACAGTTGGAATCATGAAAACATGATGAAACATGTGCATAAAACCATGTTGTGATCGTAAATGATCGTGAAACAAAAACTTCGTCAACCAGGTGCAAGATCTTCTGCTATCAAACAGTATCGCCTGTGAATAGCTGTTTCTTGAAAGTGACTGAACGTGTCAATCCTTGTTGAAGGACATTGCTTCCTGAAATCGTGTCCTCATTGACATGCTGTTGCGATCTAGATTGAAGTCTATTATGCAGAACCTTGAAAACTGTACTTTGTCAAGAGCACCATAAATGAAGTACTTCGTTGACGGACCCTTTTGTAAAGAAGTGAACGTCTGGCCATATCGTCACTGTTTGTGAATTTCTCAACAAGCCATATCATTCAATATCATTCAATCATTGCATATTCGATGGTTTTCCGGCCTGGTGAATGAACACCACTATAATCATAAAATAATCATATAATATAATCATATCTATTTATCTTACCGGTGCATCAGCTATATGTATTGCTTTTGCGACCGAAACGGTGCTGCCATTCCTGGCATCTCGGCGTCTAACGGCTTCTTTGCCTTTTCGCAAGAGGTGGTCATAGGGTGCCCTCAGCCTGACAGCAGCACGGCACCGCGACGCGGCGACGCTTACTCTTCCGGGAACGGATGCTAATATCCCACCAAACGGGAAAGCCGGAAGATCATCGACTCAAAAGGTGCCTTCAAAAAGGGGATATGATTCCATGATATGCTGTTAGTTCCCAGATCATTTCATCTGTCTTTGTTGTAAAGATCTCCTTTCATCAAAATCCCAAGCCACAAGCATCAACTGGGAAGCCGGAACATCATCACCATCCTTGCGGCCAACCATGCCCGCCACCACATGGTGGAACCTCGGAGAGCCGAGATTTTGGTGTTTTTTTTGGTGTATCTGATATATAAGTAACATCCATCTCATCAGAAAAAAAACACACTTCAAATCATTCCCCGTTTTGAAAAAAGCTAGTATTTTCTTATTGGTTTTTGACATGTTTTTCTAGTTGGTGGTTTCAACCCCTTTGAAAAATATCTGTCAAATTGGATCATTTCCCGAGGGATCGGGATGAAAATAAAACATATTTGAAACCACCACCGAGGTTTTGTGTTTTGTGTGTTCTATCTTTTTTTTCGTAGACATAATTTTCGAAAAAGGTGTCTTTGGAGGCGGCTTGCCGCCTCAAACCAAAAACCATTCCTGGATATCTTGATCGGATGGTACGAGCCCAATCCCGTCCATGACCTTTTTGTCAAAGTCATAAAGGGCTCATTTCAACTCCACCAAACCTCCATGGGAGACATGTAAGATGTTAAATGAATACTCCTGCAGCAGTTCATAGGTAGGTTCTCCCATTATTTACAGTGTTTTTATACATTTGAGGTGGTTGTTTGGGATTTCAGCCATCAACAGTATGAATCTTTGATCACATTTTATTTCACAAGGACTAACATGAGTATTGCAAAAAAATGTGTTTTAAAGAGGTAAACTCAATCAAAAAAACGACCAAACACTTTTGAAAGAGGACAAAACTGAGTTCTTTCTGGACTGCCTGTTTCGAGACCTGAATAAGTATTACCCTCCAGTAAAATAGCATTGCATGGAAAAACCATCATCTTTAATAGGAGATACATCTTCAAACTTCAAATCGTGGTTTTTCCATTGTCATCTGCGTTTTCGGGGGTATACCCGTCTTCTATATCAATATCCGTTCCTTTCACTTGGGGCATGTTTTTTAAACGGACTGAACAATTACACACACACACACAAAGAATCATCTGATGAACGCTTGAAACCACAATTTTAAACAATGTCTGGGCCTGCAAACGCCACAGCAAAGATTTAGGGAATTTCCAACAATGCTTGCGAGCATTTGAACGATAGGAAGTTATTCTGTTTTCCGATGTCTTTGTTTCCGAATCAGGATTCAGAACCACTCAACCACAAGAGCTGAGAAACGAAACAACCAGCAACACCCACAAAGGGTCTTGGTTTTAAGCCATCTAAACAATACACGAACTGCCATGGATACACAGCAGTGCCCCCCACAGTAGAGGAAGCAAATCCGTTTAGAAAAACCAAGTGGTCACATCTTGCGATCTTCAAAATGGACAGTGAGCAGCATCAATACATTTATAATGTCAACCCCGGATTAATACACCTTTATATAGTGATTATTAAGGGGGGTACCCCCAAAAGTGATAAATCCCCTTTAAACTGGGACCCCCCCAATTAAACAACCATGGGGTTTATTAATCCGGGGTCAACATTAAATGTGATTATCCGTCTTGAATATCTGTCCAAACTTTGTCATTGAACGAGGCCACCCGTTTTTTTTCCATCCTGCTGTTCATCCCCTTCCAAGCTAGTTGACTGGAGGGTGAACATGATCCGGAAGGCAGCGACCCACTCTGGGATCTGCAGTTTGCCGAACACGACAAAGGGGTGGCATCCGTTTATATTCTGTAGTTGGTCAGAGCTGAAAAGAAAGGCATGATTACAACAATGCGACCCATCTTGGTGAAAAAAACACTACAGTAGGCCAATTGGATTTAGAAGTCATTGCATTGTAATCATTGTATTTAGATTTACGGTAAATCATGTGAAGTTCGCAAGGTATGGTTTGCCAGCAGCTTTTCTGGGTTTTGGTGACATCTGGGGGGGGGGGGCTTCCTAAAATGGTGGGTTTCCCCCAACAATTTCCATGGGGTTTTCCTACTAAAAATCATCATTTTGGGGTGTGAAATGGGGGGTACCACCATTTACGGAAAACACCAATCTGAAAACATACGCACTTTTATCAAGTACATTTAAATTTGTCAATGATCAACATTTTGAAACCATTCGAATTTTTGCTGCTACTTTGTTAGATAAGATTATCAACATCTCTCCACATAACCTCTTATAAGTTGCACGTTTTGTTTTTCGATATAAACGAATTGATGTCATAAACTAGTTGGTGGCTTCAATCCAATTGAAAAATATTGGTCAAATTGGATCATCTCCCCAGGTAGAAGTAAAAATAACAAATCTTTGAAACCACCATCAACTAGAAATGTGTTTCCCAATTTCCTTTGGTTTAACAAACAGCTTCCTCACCGTGAAAAAACTTCCAACCAAACTGAGGACTTTGGACCGATCCAAACGCTGCAGAGGAGAACCAGCCCAACTGAGGACGCGGAAGGCAATGCGAGGATTCCAACGGACCGATTCACCGCGCCGTTTACCGTTTTGCCAGGGAGTTTTTTTTTTACTTCGGTGTTTTTTCTGTTTTTTTCGATTTGAGGATTTGTTGGGGAGAAGTTGTTGTTGCAGTCAATTTTGGTGTCTTTTGATTAGATGTCAAATGTTGAAAGACCTGTTTTTTTTCCGGGACGTTCGAATGAATTATGGTTCTTAGTCGTTGTTGTAGGACTGATTGAACAATTGATTGAACACATGGAAGTTCACACGAAATTCCTTCAGACCCTCGGAGAATGCGCTGGAAAAGACATGACAATTTGGGGACCCTTAAAGAACGGTCTGCTGTTTGGATGAATGCAACTTATCAGGAACGACGACAACAACAACAACAACAACAACAACGACAACAAGCAACAACAACAAGAACAAGAACAAGCAACAAGCAACAACAACAACAACAACAACAACAACAAGAACAAGAACAAGCAACAACAACAACAACAACAACAAGCAACAAGCAACAAGCAACAAGCAACAAGCAACAAGCAACAAGAACAAGAACAAGAACAAGCAACAACAACAACAACAACAAGAACAAGAACAAGAACAAGAACAAGAACAAGAACAAGAACAAGAACAAGAACAAGCAACAACGACCAGCAACGACAACGAACAACGCATCTAACACTAGCATTCTTGACCTTCACCTACAATCGTTCAACATCTCATGAATCTCTTGTGATTTTGAGGTTTTCAGGTCCATTTTTCGGTGACATTTTGGGATTTAACCCTCAGATCCCGTCCACTTTTCTCAGGGCGCCCCCAACGACAGACACTTCCAGCCATGTTCGAATCCAAAGAAACAAGGGATTTCGAACCACCTCAGAAAATTTTGGTTCAAAACAACGAAATGATACAACACATGCAAAACAACAAATTGGACCCAAAAAGGAAATTATATTGAAAATCAACAAAAACAACGGGACAAAAACAGAAACAGAACTTGAATGATAACCTGTAGAGTTGCAGTGCTGTAAGTCTTCTTGCTTTCATGAAATACTCAAAAAAAAGTCATATGACATTCGCCGCCTCTGCGTACTCGAATTATGATCATTAGCCCATATAAATAACATTAAATAACTATAGATACTTTTGTCATACTTGGTCAGAATGGAACACCACAGGGTCATTCCAACATGTATGCAATTCTAAAATCTTGTATGTAATAGATATGAATTAAAGTGGGTGTTTGGTGGGTCCTTGGTGTTTGCTGCTGCTTGATTGGAAAAACCATTGAGTCAGCTATGTTCCAATGGAGCGTTGGGGAACTCAATAAATGGCCAGCCACCGGGTCTGCAACCGATCTTGAACTGTTGCAATTTGGAGTAATAACACGCTCAACCATTGACCATGTTCAACAGGGGGCATCCGATGCTTGGAATAGTAGGTTGTTGTCTCCGCCATGCTTTTCGTTTGGAGATTCTGGAAATCCACCAACTCACCAATCTACATTAGCCCAAAATAGAAACTATTTGCAAAAACAAAAATGGCCCAAAAAAAGAGTGGCTTTAAGCCCACATATAACCCCCCCTGACCCATTTGCAAGCACCTTATAAATACCTCCGGAAGTCCAACTTCGAATTAAAGACAAAAAACATCTAGCCCACTTGAAAAAAATAAACATGGATCATCCCAGCAATTTCTTGTTTGGTCTTGAGCTTCCAATTGGAACCCCAAAGTTCCAATTTTTTCAGCCTATCATTCCACCAGAATGCTTTATATAAAAGCTTCCTTCCCACCCAATGGGTTCCTCAAAACCCCCCATCCCGGCCCCATCCCTTTCATCCCTTTCATCCGCGATCCCGGACCCAATCCGAATCCCATGATCCTTCCACACGTTCTCGAACTAAATGGAAGTAAAAAGCTCCCCAACCTCAGGGGTGGAATTTTTGTTGGGTCAAAAAAGGTCACCCTTTTGGCCAGATGATGATATGCGGGAAAAAGTCGTCCAGAATGTATGTTTATTATTTGTTTATTTCTTTTTTTAAGGTCAATGGAAGTAGTTGATTGGGGGGAAAGCAATTTTTTGAAGAACCACTGTTAGGTCAATGTAAAGAGCAGCAAGAGGATAATCATATAGATGTATATAGATACTGGTTATGGCCGGGTTATGGCAAATGGAAGCCCAAATTGTCCAGTCATTTTTCGTAAGATACAAGTTGGTACACTAATGTTTCCTGAAAAAAAATAAGGTTCCATCTTCTCTTTAAGAAAACCACTCACAAACTGGCATAGTCTTGCTCACCAGCTTCTCACAACCCATTCCTCCATGGATACCACGATTGGCCACCAAACTTCCTGCAATGACCAGGCCAGCAAAGAAACCTCAGGTAGATATGCTATGGATGACGGATGACTTTTTTGAATTCTTATGACATGCGTAGCAACTTCTAGAAATTATATGCAATTTGTGTGTATATATATAATTACAGGATATATATATATATATGTATGCTTATTTCCTCCAATCAGGCTACTCCAAAATTGTGAATACTTTCCATTCATAGCTGAATTCTTCAACTAGTTGATGTAAACCCACCACCATTCTAGAGGAAACATGCACATTGTAAACAAAATATTCGGGATTGCTTCATGAACATGCAAGGTAAAGGATCTTCAAAAGGACTAGTGACACAACCCCCCCAGGTTGTCAGCCAGTTGGGACCGTTAGCCATGGAATACTCCTAACTTGACTTCATCATGCAGAAAGAAATTCTATGAAATTCTAGGTGGTGGTTTCAACCCAATTTTGAAAAATGAGTCAAAATTGGAATCTTCCCCCAAAGAGGGATGAAAAAGAAAAAATATTTGAAACGACCACCTAGAATTGTATCGTCCAAAGTCCATGCCAAGCCTTTTAGCGAAGCATGCGTTACGAAAACCATGTCGCAACTCTTGCAACTCTGTTGATGGCAATGAGACGTTTCAGGTAAAAAAACCTCTCGAAAATTTTCCTACCTGCGGGTGATATCAAACACTTCTTGCGTTTTACATGGTTTTACCAATAGTCAATAGTTCTTTGTTGCATATTCCTTGCAATATCCGCTCAGAACAAACATGTCACTCAAACGTGTCCGTTTTACCATCTCACCCCCAATCGCCTTCCATCGCCTTCCATCCCCCGTTGGGAGCTCCCGACAAACGTTGGCCTTTTCTTGGAAGTAGACCATCCAGCTGTTCAAAATGATCCGCTCCTATAGCTGTGTAAAAAAAGGTCCCCCAAAAAGGCCTTTATACCACCAAAAAGTGTCTTTTAATCAATTTTTGAATCAGTTTTAAGGGTTCTTTGAGGTAGAATACTAGGCGAAAAACCACGATTCCATGCTTATCGCTGGATCTTTTCACAGTCGATCGCGACATGAACACGAAAGGAAAAAATCCACGGCACGTGAATGTGGTAAAGAAATCCTAGAACTTTGTAGTAAAACGTCGCAAACCTCTTTTCATCCTGCTGTCTAGACTGCATAATCTAAATGTCGTTTTCAGTGTACCTGGACAACATATAAGGTATGTGAAACTGCCTTTCCTGCCAAACTCAGCGATGCGGGAAAAATCATCAAGTCCACCAGGGGCTGCCGATTGCTTGAACCGAAGGAACCATTCTTAGTAGGATCTTTTTTTTACCTTGGGGGTCCCAAGTTTGCAGGCATCACCGAAGGTGTTTGGAGCCATGATTTTTTTTTAAACAAAGTTAGAAGCTGAACCTTTCATCCCTAATGATCCTGATGAAGGCTGCTGCCCTCTGACTCGGATTTTTTTCAGCATCTTTGTTTTTGGGAAGCATTGGCACCACCCCATCAAGCAATTTCTTTTTTTGCCCTCTTGAGATCTGCGATGATCGACACCTCCAAAACATATTAAAGAAGAACCCCTGCCCACACTTTCATCCATACTTATCTTTCAAATTATTCAGTAGGAAACATCCAAAAACTATCATACCAAACTAACATGGTAATATGCTATATGGGTGTTTCCGTAAATGGTGGTACCCCCAGTTCACACCCCAAAATGATCATTTTTAGTAGGAAAATCCATGGAAATTGTTGGGGAAACCCACCATTTTTGGCAACATTCATATGGACTCATCTCCCGACCCTCAATCTTTCGATCACCAACTTGGCACCTCTCCAATTCCAACCTCTGTCGCTAAGGCCATAGGCAAACAGCAGTCGCTACAGGTTTTAGGCAATTCCTGCCGAAGATTGCCGAACTGCAGGTGTCGGAAGAGACGAATGCAAGTTGAACCCGCCCAAGAAAAAGACGCAAGCGTGGTATCTATTCACCATATTTTCTCCCATTGTTCTCCCTTCCAGGGGTGGATTTTTGAACCCGTGTCCTCAATGTAGCACCAGGAATGCCACATATAGAAGTTGATGAGGATATGCGACAAAGGAGGCCAAAACTCGGTTTTAAACACAACATTTTGGGGAGGGAGTTCGGAGTTTTGATATCAATCATATCTTTTTCTAAGCTGAAGTGAAGAAACAAGAAGCTGCAAGCAATAAGAAAATGGCCTACATATTCCCAGATGTTAGTTGTAGTATTCCTTTCACATCTTTTGGCTGCAACAAATGGTCGCCAAGATCATGGCAAAACAGTTGGGGTCCAGGCTCCATATTTTGAACAGACTAAGGGTTATAAGTTCAATTATGGTTATTTTGGATTTCAAGAGAACCTGTTTTTAGGTTCAAATCTTAGTGGCGTAATTTGACTGACAAAGAGGTTCAGAATAGCTGGAATTTTGGGATGGAAAAACACTCTCTGAGAGAGCGATGGGAAGAGGTATGCAGACACCGTGACGTTTCTAAATGCTTTGGATTTCGCAACTCAATTTCTTTGATTTTCTTTGTACATCCAGCACGTCCAATTCTCTGATTGCTTAAAAATCCCAAACACCAAATTCCTACAAATCAACATATCTTCGTTGTTTCAGAACAAAAAAACAAACATCTTCAAATACAAAGTCACTCAACATGGTCAACATGTACTGGTTGGTGGTTTCAACCCATCTGAAAAATATTAGTCAACATGGGAATCTTCCCCAAATAGGGGTGAAAATAAAAAATATTTGAAACCACCACCTAGGGTATTTTTTCATCTTGAAAGTCACTGAAAACAACGACATCTACACATCTAATACATCTAGACTTCCACCATGACATACACTCATGATCTGAGTTTGTTACTGCCAAGGTGGCCACAACAAAATGCACCGCAATGAACTTCCCAAGGAGGGGCAACATCCCTTAGTGAAGGCCAACCATATGTCCGTAAATGGTGAAAACATGGTGATGCAGCGATGTCCTACTGTTGATGGAAGAAAAAATGAGGTTGGTAGTTTATCCCCATGGTTCACAGGGTTTTGTACGTTTCAGGTGGTGCAGGATTTCAGCCATCAACAGTATGTTGCCATTTTGTGTCTTCAAATGGAATTGTCTGAAAGTAATGGGGACACCCCGAAAGCACTTTTCACTAAAATCAATGGGTTTTTTACCCACTTTCCTTAGAGAAAAGTAGGGAGACTTCTTCCTGATGCCCATTTGACAAGCATTTGAATTGCCGCAGGATACCTCATCTCCACGTCAGCTAGGTGAAACACGCATAAGGTGCATATTTTCAAGGAAGTATGTCAACAAAGGAAACGAAACCAATTTTGACAAAGGGATGGGGCCCCGGGGCCCCTTTTAATGGGTTTTACAGGAAGAGTAGGTACTCTTCGCTGCAATCTCCAATATCCAGCAGCTTTCCAAAATGGATGGTTCATCTACACATGGATGAACCCTTGACTTGTCCCATGGTCATGAATGGTAAAAAACCTATGCAAAGACATTCTCCAAACTAATATTTTTTCAAGGTAATGTTTGGATCTTTGGATTTTCACAAACGATTCAAACCATTCCTCTATATAACAACAAAATAAAACACACACACACACGTCTTTTGAATCTGTTTCAACAAATCTGGGTGTCACCGTTTCATGTCACATCCACTGACCCCATCGGATCATTGAGCTTTCCGACGATAGATGAAGACCGCGCCTCGCCAAAAGTCTCCACACCTTACGATAGTGGGAAACAACGATAATGACAGCAAGGACAAGGACGATCATGACAACAACCGCCCTAAACATCAATAAACAAACATCAACAACAATAAACATCAACAACGATAAAACAACAATAAAACAACAATAAACAACAACCACAAGAACAAAATAACATGTCGTTTTTGTAAAATATCCTATTTCAGTGAATGCATGAAAAAGCATCCTAGCGATTTTGTTGTTTCAGCCTATCCTGGAAATCTCTAAAAGGGACTATCACGTTTAAAAAAAAAACGCCTTGACGCCAACCAACCTAATCATGGACTCAACGCTGAGGGCGCTACTCGCACATTCCAATATACCTGGATGTCGCACAATCAATACATGGCGGGGGTATCTTCGGGGAAACATCTTCTGCGTAGAAGAAACAAGGAGGTACCCAAAGTTTTCCATAATCTCTTGCTATATATCTATGATCATAATCCTTGCTGATGTGTAAATTGAAAGTATCTTTATCTCAGATGATGACCTGTATGAAGGTCTTTCAAAAAGACTCTTGTTCCCGATGTTGTTGTTCAATCGGATTCACTTGGGAGCTCTGTATTTTTGGATACAAAAACCACCAAAACACCTTCACAACACAATGCGAAACTGGTCTTTGGAGTGACTGATTCGCTTAGATGCGCTTGATTAAGGTAGCGTGGGCAGAAACTTTCAAGCATCCAAACCAGCATCCAAACTTTGATAGGGTTTCCCCAACAACCATGGGTTTTCCTACTAAAAATGATCATTTTGGGGTGCCATTTAAGGAAACACCCATATAATATCATTCTATCCAAGAACAAATTGTACCACTAGTTTTGATATCAATGTAATTTGGATGGTCAAACATCTCGACCGTAACATTGCCATTAATGCTTTAGGAGCCGAATAGCTTTTTGGCCCTCTGGAGCCCCGCAGAAAAATGACACGTACGTTTGCAGTCTTTTTCGGTCTCCTCAAGTTGTTATGTTTTACGCCCCTTGGCACTTATCTTCAAAAGCTTGAAAAAACACAGCTTTTGAAGCAACAAGACTTCCTCCACATCATCGCCTTTATCATTCATGTGTTGCCCACAAAAACAATTCAATATTGTAAATCAAACATCCCAAATGGTGTATCACTATCTTCAAACCTTAGAGTTCAACGACGAGCCAACGACTTCAACGACGAAACTTGCAACCCACCGGATTGGACGGAGCGTATATAACCAAGTCACATCTTTGTAGCCACATACCTGGCGCCGTGGATGATCTCTCCATCATTTTACCAGCTTTTTTTTGTGATGACCTACATAGAGAGTATTGTTTTTTTTTTTGTTTTTCTCTGTTTTTGTTGTAGTCACTTTCTTGTTTTTTCAATGAATGAAATGGAACTCTTCCATGAACTCTTCGTCCGGTCACATAAAATGTGCATCAAATATTATATTATATCATGTATTGGTGACCAAGGTCATGTGTCGTGTTTAAACAACCAACAACGGATACTTTGTGTTGGGAAATTGAAACATCTGTGTGTATGGTTTTGATTGTTGAACATTTCGATTTACACACCATTTTTTTCACTTTGCATGATTAAGAAGTTCTTGCCTTGGGCAAAACATCCTATCGTTGCTCATCATTGAGGCTGGCGGTTGGGCAAAAGCAAATGTATATATATATATATAGAAAACAAAAATAGATCATTCATTATACGTATATATGTTCCAGTGTTGCGTGTTAGCCGGCCCCCCAAATGGTATGGTCCCCAAGTAGTACTAGTAGTAGCATTTGTACTACTACTACTACTACTACTACTACTCCTACTGCTACTGCTACTGCTACTGCTACTGCTACTCCTACTCCTACTCCTACTCCTACTACTACTACTACTACTACTACCACTACGTAGTACTAGTACTACTAATACTACTACTACTACTACTACTACTACTATTATTATTGCTACTATTATTACCACTACGTAGTACTAGTACTACTAATACTATTGCTACTACTTGTACTTCTACTTCTACTTGTACTTCTGTACTTCTACTACTAATGCTTAAATATTAGTAAATAATACCTACAACTACATAGTCCTAGTACTAGTACTATTACTACTACTTCTACTTCTACTTGTACTACTACAACTACTTCTACTTCTACTACTATTACTGTTACTACTACTGTAGTACTATTATTACTACTAGAACTTCCACCACGCACACCACAGTGGGGGTCCCATGGGTTGGGGGGGTGGCCACGCAGCACTCAAACGGGAATCATCGACTCAAAAAGTACCTTTAAACGGTATCCGGGGATACGTGATCGTTCCCAGGAGGCTTCCAAATGTCATAAGTATTTCCATTCCTTTCAACCAACAAATTGGCATTGCGAAATCCCCATGGAAACTTTCCACTAGTTGGTGGTTTCAACCCCTTTGAACAATATGCTCGTCAAAATGGGTTCATCTTCCCCAATTTTCGGGGTGAAAATAAAAAATATTTGAGTTGCCACCAACCAGCTTTCCATGAAACGACATGAAACGACACCATGAACCCAAGAGTCGGGGCACACAATCTCGCTCATGCCCAAGGCATGCCGCTTCGCTTGCGTCCATCGAGACCTCTGATATCGGCTAATCATATCATATCATATCCATTACAAAAGGATTAAAAAGGTATATTGACCCCTTCCCTGCAACAAAGTCATAAATCATATCCTGTTTTTTCAATAGATGACTCATCATAAATCTTACAGCCTTTTAGCAAAGTAATGTTTTTGGGTCGGATTGGAGTCCAACAAAAATCCATCTTGCAGGTGAAACACTTGGAATCGTGGAGGATGAACATGTGGATGATCTTTATGGTGCATGCCGCCTGTGTTTCTAAATGAGTGTTTCCTTAAATGGTGGTACCCCCAAAACACCCCAAAGTGATCATTTTTAGTAGGAAAACCCATGGTTGTTGGGTACCAGCATTATAGGAAACCCCCAAATCCATTTGACAATACATTCGACTACATTCTACAAATCTGAGACCGTTGGCTTATGTGTTTTTTGACTTACATTTTTGACATTCGAGGCGTCTTCTTTATTATCGACCATCTTCGCTAACACTTCAGTTGACATGCAGCAAAGTTGGGGAATATCCCAAGCCACAATATGAAAATTTTTCGAGGCAGTCCCATATCCCAATCCATCTGGTGCGAAGAAAATTTGAAACAAACCAGGGCGTTTTCAGAATTTCCGATCAATCCAATCCCCCCCCAAAAAAACTGGGAGCTATGTTATAAAGCTTTCGGGCCTACTCTATGTCATAAATCGTATATATTCTTGTCCATTCCCAAACCTGCCAAATCAAGATTTTTGAGCCTCATGTGTTTTTTGTTACCCAACAAACGCGTTTTTTTTTTAAATTTGGTGTCCAAAAACAAGACATTTCGTACATCCCAAAACGCATCTTCGCTCAGCTCCCGGACGTCACGGTGCTCCATGCCTTAGGAAAAATTATGCGCAACCGTCAAATTGGGTTCATCTTTTCCCAGGGGGTGAAACTTCACCCCCAAAATATTTGAGTTGTTGGAACCACCTATTGGGATTCATGTGACTGATATATTTACTGTACGCGGATGGTTGATTTTTGGTTGATTTTTAGGGTAGAAGGAAAGGTAAATCATACCATACATGAATTGGCAGGTACCTTCCAAGGAACGATCACATATCCCACCAAACGAGTCCCAGCCGGAAAACTCATCAACTCGAAGAGTGCTGTTTACAGTGAGGATATGTTAGTTTTTTGGAGGGTTTCATCATTATCATCATCTTCATAAACATTGACCATTGGCTCAGTAATGAGACTACTGCAACCATCACCTTCATAATCAACACCTTCATCATGGCCATAATCATCAATAGCATCATCATGACCATCACCATCATTGCTATCATGATCACAAACATCCTCATCATCATCACAATCATCAGAAGCATCACCATCATGATCTTCATCACAATCATCATCATGTTCTTTATCACAATGATCATCACCACCGTGATTACCATCATCAGTATGAAAACAGCAATGATGATAAACAGCCGAAAAAAAACATAGTAAGTTAGATTCATTGTGATTTATTATTCTTGCACTACCTGCAGTGTGAGCTTTGTAGATGCAGTAGTTGCTGCATTTGCTGCTATCGTTGGCTTCTCCTTCTTCTTGTTACTGCTTGAGACATCTTGAAAAAGTGCAATATATAAACATATACACACATGTCAACGCCAAAAAGATCACAACCCAAGATTTGCGAAACCATTCCATATATAATTTGCTATAACATAGAACATGCTCTGTCAGATGGTTGCTACATTGAATTCCTTCTGCTTCACTTCGTCAGCACCTGGTCTTGCTCCATTCCTGGAGATCTGTTCTTACACATAGCACTTGTGACTTGTAAAAGAAATCCCAAAGAAAGACCGTAGGGCGTGGTAGGGTCTTTAGGCATCTATTCACAGAGCAACAGTTGGACGACAATCATGGTTCGCGAAATCAAACGCAAACAAACGCAATTTCGTCACCCTGACTATTACCAGAGTTGTTTGGAGCCTTGTGTGCAGTGTAAATGTGTGCCAAATGTACGCGTTCCTGTCTGTAATGCATGTATGTACGTGTATGTATGCATAGTATGCTTTCACATATCATCTCTTAGTTGCGTTGTTTTATTTTTCACAATTTGCCCCAAGATCCCCGACGTCTTCCTCTTCAGGAGCGTAGTTCATCAATGGAAGGAAAATTGGCTTCACGTTGGCACGACCTCAACGTAGGCATACCCTTTGTGGTGACCAGACGTGACCAGGTATTGTCTCTACAAATGGGGAAGCATCACCTCATCTACTTTGCATAGAGATATCAGGGGGGAGAGGCGTCCATTGCGACCACAGGGTTCCCCAACGCATTTTGGAAACCCTAAAAATGAAAGTTCTTCAAGTCTAAATAGTTCAGATGGTCTGTTAAGTGTCAAAAAACATCAAACACAAAAAACACGATTAAATATATCGTTCCTTCAAAAAGAGGGAAGTTCAACGATCAACGCCTTGAAATGGATTGGATGCAATCATGTGGCGCTGTTAAAAACATCTGCAGGCTTGCTACCATTACAAGTAGCATGCAACGCAGCATGCAACGCTGCGTGCTTGACTTAAACATATCAGGAGTGCTTGCGGGGATTGCTTGGAGGTTCCACTGGTTTTGTTACTAACTGTCCTCATCCTCAACTTGGCAACCAATGCCCCAAGAATTGGCACTGCAGCTCATGCTGGCCAGCAACCAAAAGGCTCAAAAGATAAGTATAGAAACAAGAAATATGTAGAAATATACCTTAGGTGTAACACTGCCCCGCCCCGTTAACACCTAGAACAGATTTATATTTAATTACTCTGATTCTCAGCAAAATTTTCATTCTAAAGCAAACAGTTTCCTCTCATTCTGGGCTCCAAACCTTCTGTCATGAGTTTGCATTTGGCAGTCATATGCCAGTCCTGCCCCCACATTCGCCCATACATCTGCTACATGCCAAGAAATGTCCAAGCAAGATCAGGATGGCTTCCTTGAACAGGTTGCGAAACAATGTCTTAGAATGGTTGACCATTGTAATCCTCCTCCCGAAGCTTCTTTACAGTAGGTCATCTCACCAAGAAAAATCGAATAGCAACCCACAGCTATTGACATACTATCCAAGAAGGTGGAAAGCGTCGAAGAACAACGCTTCGAACAAAGTGTCAAGTGGGCTTGATTGGAGACAAAGACACTCAATTCCTTTCTCGAGAGTAAGAGGTGATCATGTTCTACACTTTCATTGTCTTTCACTGACCTGGGCAAATCAGAGTATCTAGGTGAACTAAGGTTGCAATGGAACATACACTATTGGTAGTGACGTAGCTGTTCTTGAACATAGCATGCAATTTCGTCGTGTAAGTTTCATCCAAGTCAAATACCAATTTCAGATTCAGGGATGACAGAATCGAATATACTATGATCAGAGTGATGTTGACTTTCCAGCATCAATTCCAGCTTTTTCGATCTTTCTTGATCTCTAATCATTGTCAGGCAACAGCTGTAAACCTCTGCATCATCCTCCTCCTCCTCCTCATCATCATCATCAACATCAACATCATCATCATCATCATCATCATCATCATCATGCTCATCATCATCATCATCATCATCATCATCATCATCATCATCATCATCATCATCATCATCATCATCATGCTCATCATCATCGTCATCGTCATCTTCATCATCAGTTCCACAAACCTTCATCTTGAAACCAACATTTTTCCACCATGTCTAACAGCTTCTACTGAAATCAATTCTTCATCATTCCCTTACGCCCATTCCCGACATTGCACCATTCCAGTGCTTTCAAACAAATCTCCTCAGAGATAAAGTCCGGATCCCAACCTAGAACAATGGCTGGTATAATGTGTGTTGGTTGGGTGTTTGTTCGCTGAAGTATGCTGTTATGATAACGTCTTTAAAGCATGACCCAAACTGGCTCGTATTCATCATCAAAAGTGGAGAAACGTGAAATGAAATTGGCATAATTTCCCAAGAAAACACATATTGTAGCCTATAGTTCCAGGTTTTGTGTTGAGGAGTGACAAAAAAAAACAAACGTGCCAAACCCTCCCCCTAAACAAGTGAGGGGCAGTAAAATAATCAGTTTTTTTCAATGGATATGTACTGGACTCTAGATCAAAAAGTAATTAGGGCATTTAAGATACAAAGACTTGTAAGGCTAATTCTAGCATTTGTCTTTGGTACATGGGGAATTCAATGTAACAATCTACCAGCCTCCCGAAAAATCCTATCGGATTTACTCACCCCTTTTACAAATCGCTAGTCAAGATAGTCAACATTCAAACCCTCAACCCTTCATACTGTTGATGGTTCAGAAATCCCAAACAACCTGGGATGTATAAAACCCCGTAAATAATGGGATATTTACCATATCAACTGGTTTTCTCGCCCCGGATTTCTTTCTGAACCATCAACCGTACGATTCCCCCACGTGTTTTTTTGTTTCGGCCTTGCACTGCGTTGGCCAAGATGAAGCTCAAGGAATAGCTAGAGAAGGCCACGTGACAATCAAAGGGATTCGCCTCAAATTGGTGGAAATCGGTCACCCGCGACGGATCCATGGGACTGGGTACGTTTACCTACATGAAAACCATAAAAGTCGGCCAAAATGTAGCTAATATACTATATTTACATGTATATGTATATGTATATGTATATGTATATGTATATGTATATGTATATGTATATACCTGAATATATACGGATTCTACGGGTCACAAGTGGTCACTAGACTAGTCCCGAGATGATTCATCAATGTTCAGGACACTTCATCACTGTTCATCAATGCTCATCACTATTCATCAAGATTCATGAATGTTATCTAGGCTTTGATGGTAGGCTGACAGAAAGTTCTCACAATTCAGCATTACAAACCCAAAAGTAACTCAGTGTTTCAGCCATGTCTGGCGAGCTGCAGGGTGTTGCGTCGGAACCATGGGAAATCTTTCTGAAACAAAAGATTCAAGCAGTGGAGAAGCTATATGTTCTGTGACTGTATAGATTCAATCACCACTGAGCTGCTGCAAAAAAGATCCTTCATCTGTTCAACGGAAACATATCATGTCGTCACCATCTTGAAGGATTTTTTTTGGGGACGACACTAAAAATAGTCAATCTTAAACAACATCCCCCCCACTCCACGGCTGAAACTGCCACTTCTAGTCTGATCAATCAAACTCACCAGGTGAACCATCTGAAAAAAAAAACAAGTGAGCCACGAAAAAAACCCTTATTACTTTCCACTATACTGGTTGGTGAATAGGGATCCTTCTATTGGCTTACTATAAACCCTGTATAACTGGGTAGTATAATCCCCTATAATCCCAAAACAACCAGCTGCTTTTTCATTGCTCAACTTGAAACACAACATCCCCTGGGCATCGCAACCAAACATGCTAGCTCGTGTAGCGATGTAAAGAGTGAAGCATTTCGTACCAAGATCGGCCTTGGTTTTGGTTCAGGTTGCCGTTTCGGTCGCCATTCGTGGCAACGTTCAAAAAAATTAGGATGATCTTCCAATTTGTAGGGGTCAAAAACGTAAACATATTTGAAACAAAAAACCACCTAGAAATAGGTTTCCCTTAAAAGGAATCCACCATTTCCAGCCATTTTTTTGGGGCCCAACATCGCCGAGGTACGTGGCCGAAAAAAACTGAAAACATCTGAAGGTTTGTTTTTGTGAATAGAGAAATCTTCCCAAAGTAGCACAGCCTAATTATATGGGTGTTTCCTTAAATGGTGGGTTTCCCCAACAACCATGGGTTTTCCTACTAAAAAAATGATCATTTTGGGGGCGTTTTGGGGGTACCACCATTTAAGGAAACACGCATCATATAGATACTTCGACTTCACTGAAACCAGTGCTTTCCCAACTTTTTTCAATCGTTGAGGTTCGAATTTCAACGAGAATCAGTGGTGTATTTAGTGAAGTTTTTTAATTGAATCCCTTAGAACATACAAGCAATTCATACCTTAGCTTTGATTCAGCATTCGCTGGATTTGGTTGAAAGTTTTGTGAGACTCCCCAATCCTGGGGCAACATGGTGCAACGTGTGCTGCGACACACTTCTCATCGCACCTTCACGCCTAATCCCTCCCACAGCACTGGGAGAAGGTATGTTCCAAGTTTGTATGACAAATGGCAGCCCCAAGTCATCGAACAGTGAGGATCTTCTACATCAAGCTAACGACGGTATGGGATACACCATACCGTCCAAGTTCTACCAGCTAGCCAGTGATGAATTGGGATTCTGGGGCAGCTCTTTTTTCCAGTAGGGAAAGAAATCATCCTCAGCTCCCTCTTTCCTGGGCTTCTGTGCTGTGTCAGGAAGTTTTTGAAATGCACAATGGGTGGCTGAAAGAGTGTAGTATAGCGCTCATCCTCACTGGCCTGGCGATCATGGAGTACAAAGAAAACATGGCAACCCTATGTCATCAGTGAAGATGCGAGGCGTCCCTCTAAAACAACGTTTTTTTCCCCACCTGTCAGGTGAGGGTTGTTAGATTTTATGTCAGTCTCTTCTCCTTCTCCTCCTCCTCCTTCTCCTTCTTCTCCTCCTCC
>DF239937.1:68455-150925 GCA_000507305.1 Breviolum minutum Mf 1.05b.01 | reverse complement strand
AAACTGGTAAGGGGGGTCCAAGTCTGTCACAACTGGTTCCCGTCGTAAAACGATTGCACCACTGGACTGTTTCAAAATGCTTGGCTAGCACATCTGCCCGGAGATTGCTTTCCACAACGTCCTGGCCATCTTTCAGGCGTCCCTGTTTGGGACAAAAGCCTTTTCTCAATTTCCTGATTTCTTTCCAGTCCCCCTCAGCAACCATGTTATTGAGCCATTGCGTCCTGTCCGTCTTCACCGCAAATGTAATGCTCTTTGTCAAGTATTTTTCAAGTTCATGATTGTGCTGTGCTCTGGCAACATCCCGATCCGAAATCAATTGCAATGTAATATTTGAAATCCATGGTTTGCGAGCTCTGCGGGAAATTTTTGGCAAGCATTCACCAGCAACTTTTTCATAGCAAATTCGCATGTTAGCACACATCTCATTGGTGGAGAGGTGGTCTGCATGTAAGCTTTCCATTTCGGATTGAAATAATTCACGAAACCTGTTACCAACAACCTGGGATTCCAAAGACGCGACATCAAATTGATGAGCTCGGGGTTGGGCAACTCGCTTTGGGATTGCAACATCCAATTGCACAATGATGGGGAAGTGATGTGATGCCAAAGCCATATCCATGCAAGAGGCCACATCTTGTAATACATGTAGCCAATCCGTGTTGGTAAGGATAAAATCTATTTGTCCAAAATTGGCAGGGATCAATGCAGAGCATGGATTGGAACCCACATTGTGCACAGAGACCTGCCGACCTGGTGGTTGAGCAAAGAAAGTGTTACCAACAACAAGGTCCAGCGCCTCACAAAGTTCTAGCAAAAGTTGTCGATTTGCTTCTGGGTGAAGTTCGGCTGAGGTGTATCCAAAGATATATTCGCCCAACCGATGCTCTTCAGTAGCAAACCGAGTGTGCAACCTTGCATTGAAGTCGCCAAGCACCAATAATGGCCCATGCCGAGATAATGGCCCATGCCGAGGTAATTTCCCGGACAAGAGAAAAATATATATAGTGCACCAAAAAATGGTAAAATTTGTACAACCTACAAGCATCTCTCAGAAAACATCGATGAAACAACAACATGGACCAGAAATCGAGGAAACACGGCAAAAGAGAGTCCCATCGGGCCGCATTTCTCGCATTTCGCGTAACAGTTTCCCAATTGCCGAAGGCTTTGTACCTGCAAAACACTTTCAATTTCGTGTCCCAGAGTTGTTGCGGGGGTCCACGCGGAGGATACGTCCACACCCAGGGTTCGGCAGGTAAATTTGCAATGTAAGAAGCGAAGAATTCCAGGATTGAGTCATGCAAAATATCATGCCATTGTGCTGACCAATCAAGTAACCGGCTCAAGCCATTTTGGCTCAAGTAACCGGCTCAGGTTCTCGGCTCTTCTTACTCGGTGTTGCGTTCTCGTCCGGTTGTTCGTTGCGTCTAATGCCGGAGGCTCCTAGAGGGGTCCCGTCGAATCCGTGGGAGAAAAGTGGCAGGGAAGGAAATTGCAAACCCACATATGGAATACACTCTCCATATACACCACTGTTGGACAAAGAAGATGAAGAACTTGTTCCAACATGGCCACCTCAGGATGCAGAATCCGTCAGTGGTAATGGTGTCTCCTGGGAGGCGTTGGCAGGAATAATCCGGCAAGAGATTAATGCAGCAGTTACCCCAATGCATTCTCAGTTGTCATCTTTGCAGGTCACACTTGGTGCTCGGATGGACCAAGTCGAAAACGTTATCCACAAACATGACTTGCAGATCCAAAAATTCGAACAATACATGGCCGATACCATGGACCAAGGATTTTCCAACAACGTGGCCCAAGATGTAGAAAAACAATTACAAGACCTCCAAACCCAGATTGATGATCTGAAAGAACCAGGAACAGCGATCCAGGCAGGTTCGGAGGACTTCTGCAAAACTATGGTTGTTGGTGGCTTGATTGGTTTGCCTTCGTTGCCTGAGGCGACGCGGTGGTTGAATTCACAGTTGTCGCAACTGCAGTGTCCGAAGCATGTTGGAACCTACATGAAGAGTTCTTCGTTTCAAGGCCTCATGTTTGTCAAGTTAAGAATGTTGATGATCGTGATTTGGCCGTAGGAATTTTGAGAAGTGCAGGGTTGACGAGTGGTGACGGCAAAGTATGGGCAACACAAGATTTGCCATCCCAACCAGAGCAAGGAACATGTTTTTACTGAGTTTGCGGTGGCAATTGGGTGAATGGGGTTTTGTGAAGCGAGAGATCGAAATTGACGAGTGCTATACAAAAATGATGGTTGGAGGAAAGGTGGTTGTTACGGTTGCTTCGGAGGGTGAAAGTATCACTTTCCAATTGATGGATGCTTGGGCTTAATGGGATGATTTGCAAAAATCTGATGAGCTCGCTGCAGGACGCCGTGCGTCTTGCTAGGGACAGCTCCGTTCGAGTCAGGTTTCACCCAGGTCGCTCACGAGACGAGGATGTAGCCCTCCCATTTTTGATGTGGTTCAGCCGACCGTGCATGTGAATTCAATGGCAGAGTTGGGTTCGGATTCAGAAGGGGTGCAATGTTTGGACAATACTGTTTTGACATCACCATTTACAGTGTTTGCGAAAAATGCACGTTTACAAAACAAATTGCCAGAAATGCTTGGTGAACTTGCTGGTTTGTGTTGGGACGTTGTTTTACTTTGTGAGACTCCGAGTGCATTAGGGACAGTGCGTCTCGATTCAGGACATTTGTTTTTTTTCAGTACTCCTTTGTCACCGGCTGCGGGGGTTGGAATTTTGCTTCATGAACGGCATGTGTCCAAATTAAAATTGGTGAAAAAAAAATCTTTGAGATTGATGTTTGCGGATGTGGTTTTTTCACATGGAACAGTCAAGTTTGTTACTGCATATGCTCCTCATAGCGGGTATTCCCGGGATGTTTTGAATCAATTCTATGAAGAATTGCATGCGTGCCTGGAAGATGCACGGGGCAGACGTTTCCAACTTGTGGTGGGCGGGGATTTCAACACACAGTTGAACACAGGATTCCGCGGAACTCTTCTCCAGGATGTGGTTGAAGCGTTTGACCTCACCATTACCAATGATGATGACAATCACACTTCCAATGTGGACACTTGGACATTCGAAAGTGCTTGCGGCCTCCGAAGACGTATCGATTTCATCATGTGCAGCCAAGAGATGCGCTTCACTTCGGCGCATGCCACATGCAATTTGGACCTTGGCTCGGACCATCGTGCAGTGACAGTTTCTTTCGACTTAGGTGTCCGACGGAGAAAAAACAGGAAATGCTTCCATTGCAAAAAGCGATGGAAACCTCCACTGGATCAACAAGGTGTGCCCCGGACTTACCATGCAATTTTGCAAGACGAACTTGGTGTGAAAAAACCTACCACACTGCATGGGCTTGAGGATGTGCTGCAACAGTCGGTTCGTCGGATCAACAATACATTGAAAGTGCCGAAGCAAAGGCCAGTGTGGCAGGATGATGTTCTACAAGACCTTCTGCAACGACGCAGAGCTGCACATGACCGTTTTGAAAGAGCAAATTTGTCCAAATTAATCCGGAAACACTTACGGCGGAACATGCGAAGGAGAAGAAACGCACGTGGATCGCAAATCCTAGCTGAATTTAAAGACTTGGGTCGATTGGATTCAGCTTACATTGCGCCAATTCGTCGAATAGAAACGGCCAGCCTTGGACCAACACCTGACATGTTCCGCAGTTGTTTGGGCAACATTTTTATGTTTGACATTGGCCATGAAACAGCAACGCTTGCGAGTTTGGATGACTCAGATTGTTTGGGCCTTGTGCCGCCTTTTACTTTGCAAGAATTGGCTGCCGTATTGAGGGATTTACATTATGGCAAGGCAGCAGATGCAGATGGCATGGTCGCGGAAATGTTTAAATACAGCAACATTCCTTTGCAAACATGTTTGTTGGATATTTACAATTCGATGATTGCAAGTGGGTCTTTCGAAATGTCCTGGCAACATACATTGTTCTCAATGCTGCCTAAGTCTGGCGATAGCTCCCAACCAACCAATTGGAAAACCTACTGCAGTTTTAAAAATTACATATAAAATATTTTCCCGATTGCTTTACAACAGATTGCGGGTGGTGATGGATGAACAGCAGCCAAATGATCAGACAGGGTTCCGCTCCAATACTGGCATAGATGATGCATTTGTGGTTTTGGAATGCCTTTCTTCCAAATCTTTGGAATGGAATGCTCCGATATGGTTTCCAAGTTTAGACTTGACGAAGGCGTTTAATCGCATCGCGTACAGCCCGCTTTTCGATGCACTACTGCAACAAGGTGTCCCACGCTGCTATTGCACTTTGTTGTGGAAACTTTACAAGGGACAGACTGGCTCAGTTCATGGGAGCGAAAGGTTCAACATTGAACGCGGGGTAAAGCAAGGTGATGTCATCAGCCCAATACTCTTCAATGCAGGATTGCACATGCCATGCGAAAATGGAAAGCCAAGCTGGTTCATCATGGGGTGCAGCTTGGGCATGGTAGCCGGTTGACCAACATTCGATATGCTGATGATTTAATGCTGCATGCCACTTCTTCAAATGATTTGATCTACATGTTGGAAACTTTGATTCCGGAAGTTGCAGCTTGTGGTTTGCAACTGAACTCGGCGAAAACAAAAATGTTGACAACGTCTCCGTCGGAAAACTCTGAATTTGTTGATGTATGTGGAGAAATGGTACAGGTTATTCATGCCGAAACAGTGCACAAATATTTGGGCCGCAACTTAAGTGGCAACTTTTTGGCCAGGAGAAATTCTGAATTTAACATCGTCTGCAGGTTGCTTGGAACAAATTTCACAAATACAAACATATCTTATTGAGTAAGCATGTCTTTTTGGACGCAGTGGTGTCTCCTGCTATGCTCTTCGGACTTGCAACCTTGCCATTGACAAAGGGCTGCTTGCAAAAACTTGGTGTCGTGCCAAGACGAATGCTTCGGTCAATAGTTGGATGGGTTCGAATTCATGATGACCTGAGCTGGCGGGACATTATGGTGCAAATGAATCACAAATTGGCGATTGCGAAAACTTTGTTCCCAATGGAGGATTGGGCAGACAGACTCTTCCGATCGAAATTTCGACTTGCACATCGGATTCCACGTTCGCCTGAAAGATGGCCGGCGAAATCTGTTTCCTGGAATCCCTTGACGAATTGGGAGTCGAATTTTGCTTGTATACCTCACAGGAAACGTGGCCGTCCATCAACACGTTGGGATGACATTTTGACAAATTTTTCTTCAGAGTTTTTCCACAATGACAACTGGTGGCATATTGCACGCGAAGCTTCCTCGTGGTTCACCTCTGAGAGATTTTATGTACGGTTCTGCCGAGCCCACTTTGGTTGGTAAAGTTGTGTCACCCCGTGTCCTTTACAGGACCGTAGTCTCTGACTCGGACGGGCGAAAGTGAAAGTGTGCTGACCAATCTGTGCCCGGTGGAGGCCCCACAATGCAACGAACAAGTTTTCAAAACTGAACGTCATACTTCACCAAATGTTTTCTGTAAGATGGTCTGTGCTCTGCAGCGAAGCAAGCTGTTGAAGAAACAACTGCTTCGAAATACCGCAGTCGATGTTTGATAGAAGATCCTTGCAGTCTAATGACCAGGGAAAGCGCACAACATAGCAACCAAACCATTTGTGCGATTCGGAATAGCCAAGTACTTTAATCATGTGACCATCCCCAACCTGAATGAAGGAAGGTGGTTGGGATTCCGTTGTTAATGCCACAGTCTTTGAAGTGTTCAACACCAACCCTGCCGTTGCCAAATGTCGCACTAGGCTATCCAATAACCTTTGCACCTCGTCCTTCGTATTCGCAAAAATAAGGATATCATCTGCAAAACGCAAATCAAGCAAACGAGACGTAGCATCCCCAAGATCTATCCCACTGTGTGGATTTGCAAGTCTCCACTCGGACATTGCCAACTCAAACGCAGGACAAAACAACCGGGGACTCAGCACGCACCCTTGTCGCACACCATAAATATGCTGAACGTTCTGGTATCAGCAGCACCATCGCGAACGACACTTGCTTGATCCTGATACAGGCACTGTAAAATCCAAATCAATTGGTTTGAAATATTTTGTCGACGCAAAGCCTCCCACAACTTTTCCCAATTTACTGCATCGAGGGCTTTTGATAAATCCAAGCTGATGATCCATAATGGCAATCCAGCTGCTCTGCTCTTATGCACAATAAAAATCGTTGTTTTATGCTCTGATTTTTGCCCGCTCATGTCATGAATTGGGACATTTGATCGATTCATTGATGATACATTTGGAGCAGGTAGGTTTGCTGTTGAATGGGGAGAAGACTGTGGTGCTAACTAATGAGGCGCAACCGCCTCCATTTTTAGCAACGGACAGCGGAGTGAAACTTACAATCTTGCAGCGGAACGTCGGTCAAAAGTGGTTGGGTTGCATGTTGACAGCCGCAGGGACACGATTACAACACATCGACTTGGGTCCAGTTAGTCTCTGTTAATACGGCCGGTCGATCAGGGAAAAATTGGTTGCCGGAAAAAAATGCAGCCAAAGCATCAACGAACTCATCCAATGGTGGCTGTGAAACATAAGTCGTCCTGCAGTTGTTTGAATCCTCTTCCGCAATGCTTTCCAATGGGAAGCTCGACCCAATGATTGTCTCAAACGTAACCTTTTCCATAAACGAACCTCTTGGCGATGAAGCCTCCTGATTTCAAATGAGTAGAATTTGCGCATACCGACATCAGCAGCGCTTCGACGCCCGTAGCTTCCGCGAAGGTCGAAAAGCGAAGTGCGCCATTCTGCATTTTCCATGTTTCCGTCCAGCTGTCAGCAATATCCACTCAAGTGCAAGCAGTGCAGGAGTTCTGCTGGTTCGCAAAAGTTTTCGGACACGCGACTGGAAATTCGATGGCCTACCATCATTGTCTATCAAAGGCTGCCAATTTTTGAGGCCAAACATTCGTTTTGCTAACGTTCGTTTTGCTACCCTAATTTTCAAAAGTGAGTGCACACATCGATGATTCAGGCCCGTGCCCAAACAATTGTCATGCCAAGACTTGTCGTGTTCAAACTGCAAGCCACCAATAATGATATCCCACTGTATAAAAGCGTTGTCATTAACACGTTTGCAAGTCCAGCTATCCTCCACAGGCATGTTGGTCTCCAGCCCGCTGAATTTGCGCAACGTGTCCACGAACATTGCACCTTCCGAACCCCTAAATACGTAAAACTGCTGAATCATCTCCATTTTTACACGCGCCTAAACATGCATTGAAGTCTCCACCCAATAAAGCTAAAACTGAATTGTGAGCACATTCATCCAACAAAACATCCAACAGTCCATACACTTGCTCCACATCGTCATCCGAATGCCACGTAGTCGGCATGTACATAGCAATCGCGCATAACTTCAAGTTCCGGAAAGTAAACGAAGAGCACACACCGGACAAGAATAGGAATGGAATTGGACACATGTAATTTGATCATGGAAGGACTTGGCAACACATAATCCAACTCCTTGATGACTGCAACCACCACTCCGGTAAATGTAGTACCCAAGCGGTGGAATAAAAATTTCTTCAGTCTCGCTCCTCCAAGTCTCCGTCAAGAAAAGGATGTCAAACACCTGACCTGGCAGTCCCAGAAGAAAATCCAGCCAACGACCATCATCACGAAAACTTTGGAAATTTTTTGTGATGGCATGCATAGTAATGAATCCATCATCCCGGACTACCTTAGCAAATGCTGCATCATCATAGTTCTGGGCGTCCGCTTTGGGTGACACGATTTGTTTGCAATTCTGTTGGCGCCGATTCTGGCACGATGAAGGTGTCCAAAGCCTCCCGCACCGCATCATTGCCCAAGTTATGATCCAACCATTCCACTTCACCATCCCCACTGATGTGTGCCATGGGCATCAATTTGCCATTCACCCGCCCGGACCATGAGTTTGAAAAATTTCTAGTTCTTGGTCTTGGCCTTGTTTTTCTGCACGGCCGGATATACATGGCCCACCTGCGAAAAAAACGGGCGAAAAAGGAAAACAAATGGAAAAAACATGTGCATTGCGTGAACATGGGTGTGGGAATCGGGCCGGAAAAGCAAACAAACGTGTCGTTCGGAGGTTTCGCTTTCTTTTTGCAGTTGTCCCCGCAACAACAGATGTTGCTGCTCCCTTCATGTTTAACACTCTGTCCCCTGTTTCTGCCTCCCCAAACAAAAATGATACCAGCATAGACCCCAAACAGTGCAAGTAAATCAATTAAATCAAAATACGCTCACAACAACCCCTCCCAACCCAGCCCAACCCGGCCCAGCGCGCCCAGCAACGTGTCCAGTCACTTTTTTTCTAAGATAGAACCCCACAAGTAAACCTGTTTGGGGAAGTAAAACGTAATCGCATGTACAGGTGAGGAGGACAAGGCAGGTCATGTAGAAATGAGGAATGCATGTGCAAGAAAAGAACTCTTTGCATCTGTAAATGCGTGCTATTTTTTTTTGGAGGCTCCAAAAAAAGTTGTGCCCTCAATGACAAGAAGTAGGAGGGCGATTGTGATTAGCCTTGATGCCATCGACGTTGTTTCGATATTTCCGTTTTCGATGGAAAATGTAGATTTTTTTCGGGTTTGCGTTCATCATGTGTTGGGTTATGCATATGTTTGATCCCTGGCAGCGTCGAATTTTATTGGAAAAACAATCTGGGAATCAGGTGACCCAGATTGCTGAATGACAATGGCCGCGGAGCAGCCCGGGTATGTTTAGAACAAGCTTGAAGTATACACACACAAACATACACAATCAAAACAATATTTGGACAGACTCGTTTGTCTTGAAATATCAACCTGTGGATTTAAAATGATTAACACTATCAAAATCAAGCTACGTTCAGCAGTTGCATGTTGTTGAGAAGCCGCATGTCTTGGCTGCATGGCGTTATTGATGCCATCTTTTGGGGGGATCCGCAGTTTTTTCCAGGAATCAAGTCATGTCAAAGGATTCGGAGAAGACCATGCGCATGACATCGAAGTCTTCCCATAGCTTAGTGCAACGCATCCATCATGCGTTGAAACGCAGGGATCCGGTCCCAGCGAGCAGGGAGGCGCATGCTTTGAGGGGGCCGACACAATTTTGGAATGTCGAAACGGAAATTTCAATGTCACGCGGTGTTTTTTGGTGACTGAAACCAATGTTTCCCGCATTTTTTGGTGCAATGCTCGCAATTTTTTTGCGTGTTTCCACATCATTTTTTGCTGAAGCTCTGCACTTTTTTTCTGTCGCGAAAGGTGGAGAAGAATGAAGCCTTGCAGCGTGCCTTACAAACCATCGAAACGGAGTCGATTCGTTACCGCCATTTACAACACAAACCTTGGCTGGATGACGATGGCAATACGATTTGGCCGTGGCAGCGCTTCTCGGCAAATTTTCTGTTGAAGAAGGGGTCACCCTAGGTATGTCTCTTGGGATGTATCCAGATGTGCCACATCTGAATCGCCCAAGAGCGATTCAAAGATGAAATCTAGAAGAAAAAATGTGACATGGTGACATTCCCTTTAAGAGTTTTTAGGGGCCCCAAAATTTCGAGATACACTGACATTGTTAGAGAATTTAGGGCAAAAAAATTTAAATAGTTGAATGCGTTTTCAAAATGGTCTTTTGAAAATCAATTTCCACATGTCTTTTTGCCCTGGCCCCTGCAACCCTTTCAAAGTCCCTCCATTTCGCGACGAACCAACTTTAGGTGTTTTCTTGGCGCGGATCATCATGCATCAAGCTTTTGAAACAGGCATGGGATTGATCATTTTTGCAAATGTTTTGTCCCTTCGGTGCGAACGCCGGGCATGTGAGGGGAATGTGAGGGGAAGGGACCCGGCGCCCGGGGCCCGGTGGAGAGGTCGAAAGACTGAGTTGGGACCCCCTATAAGGAAAGAGTATTGTCATTGTAGGGGCGTGTTGCCGTCCAATGATTTCCAAACCAAATGAAAACATGTGGCAAAATGCTGGACAAGGTATTGAAATGAAACCCATCAATTGAAGTCTTTTATATAAACGTGAATTCTTTCAGGATGGGTTTTTGGAGTTTTCGGTGCCCATTCAACACCAAATTAGAAGCTAAATACCGTATTGAGGTCAATTTGCAGATTTTCCATTACAGTCGAGGTGGAAATGATTCCATATAGATTTCCATGCGCAAAATGTTCTGGAAGGCGAGTTTAATATCAGAAACTTCCGACCGTCATGAAGTTCAGCAACTGATTTTTTTAAAGGTCCACGCGAAAAATTGGGTCATTTGAAACTACATCAGTTTCTTTTTGGTTCGCCACCCTCAAAAATATTTGAATTATGTCAGAACAGTCGGGGCGATTTGGATTCCTGGATCTTTTAAAAATAGTTTCTACTGAGGTTGATCGTGTTTGAGGCTAATGCTGATGCCTCTTGCTATCCTGAATTCCTATACGATCTTGACAGTTGCCCTCGTTCAAGTGCTGCTTTGTTTTGGCCTTGGGCTTGCAATTTGGCGCTTCAGACGACCTACAGTGCTGAATGCATCGCTTCTTGCTGAAACACTCGAAATAAACATGACATGGGGACCCGCAAATTGATGTACAGTATTTGTGAAACATCAGGAATTCCAGTTATGTTCAGGGAGGGTATTTGAAAATTTGTGTGTCTTGGATTGCTACCTGCTACCTCATGGTAGTTCATTCGTTGTCCTCCAAAGCTTGGCTGTAATACTTCTCTAAGCTGAGGCGCGATGCTTTGTGGAACGTGGAATGTACATCAAAAACCAGTGGAATGTGTGCCTCGTTTTGGAAGACCTTTGGGGATTTTTTAGCAACCCCCATTTGGGGCCCAAACAAAATTTAGGTGCCTTGAACACATGAAAAAACATCTTCAAAAAATCCTCAAGATTCACTGACACGTCAAATCGACAGGGTGTTTCCGGTTTTTCCCGAAGATCCGATGTCCATGTTGTGTCCTGGTAGCAGTTTCCGACTTAGGATTGACTTGGTCATTGTGGTGGTCGGTTGGTTTGGCATGGCTTTGACTGAGATGGTGAACCTCAACGTGTTGAGGCGGGGTTGTTTAAAAGTCCTAGTCCGTTTGGAAAGGAACAAACTTAGCTAAAAAAGCCTAGCCACAACAGCTAGTGTTTTTTTTCAACCATTTTTTTTTAAAAGCTTTAGTAGGGATTGCTATGTATGTATTTTTTCAGTATACAGTGAAGTTCGACTTGAAGTTAGCCTCAAAGATTTCGATGGAGACATTTTTATTCCGTAAAAATCAAGGGTCAAGGTGTGTTTGATGCACTTGGGGCAGCCAAGTGCGAAAGCCACGGGCTTTCGCACCATTGGGGGATTGGGGGGAAAGCTCCATTCAGTGTTTCAACCTGCCGCCAAAACGCCAGGGTTTTCCGGGTCCTTCGGCTCCTGCGAGCCGGCCGGTTGTTGATCAGCGTCCCAGAGTTGTATATTTTGCTGAGCGGCCTAACGACGTCCATCAAAGCCATTTTTTTTGGTTCCATCATGTTGATCTTTGTAGTCTTTGTCTGGGCCATTGTCACTTGGTGAGATTTTGGCCAAGACCACGGGGTTTGGCCAGGGGTTGATGGGGGGGGGAGGTAAAAATGAAGGGCTCTTTGGCAGTTTGTGATGAAGGGATTGCATGCCAATAATGCATGTTCAAAATGCACATTCATGTTCTATCAAGTTACACCACCTAAAAAAAACATAATTATTATTCTGAATTATCTTCATACAACAAAAACAACAAAATGCTCCTTGGTCTCAATGGATAGACCTGAGTAAGACCACCAGGATGAAGATTTTTGAAGTGGAAGCTTAGTGGGTCAAAGGATCTGCTCTTGAAACTTGACCCTCGAAAAACCTCACGAGTTCCGCACGACGTCTGGTGGCTGCCCTAAGGTGTTCTAAGGTGTTCCAATCATATCCACTAAAATGTCTTGGGTCGAAAGAACGAACTTGTACTCCAAAAAAGGCCCTCCCCCAAAAATGGTTCGTAGCATGCTAAGATGCATCTTCAATCTTCTAAAAAGAAATGCATTTTTTGACACCGGAAATAGCCTGTACTTCAACAAGGATAGGGCCCTATCTTAGGTGTTGCTTGAATGGATTTTCATGTCAATGTTACATTGGTCGAATCCACAGGATCCACCAATCCATGCAGGCAAAAAACAAAAAAACCTCCGAAGTTGTTGGGGGAGTTGATGGCCATCCTTCCAGGTCATGGTCGAGCTCATCCATCCATTGAATTTGGAGATCGACTATGATGAACGATGTCCCCGTTGCAAGGAGGGTTTTCAGACCGAAGCTGGGATGCAAGTGATGCAAGTCTAGGTGCTCCCAACCCTACCAACCCCCCTCAACCCCTTGTGACCCCAACTTTGGAAGGTGAATTTAATATGACTGAATATGATATGATTTGCATTTCTTCCATGTATAGTGATTCATACCCTTGAGCCATGGATTCAAGTATACTTACTATGACCTAAGCTGCCTTTCCCTTTCACCATAAACAAAAAATGCCAACCAACAAATTCAATTTCTGGGTAGCTAAGTCAATCCTTTCTGGTTCCACATCTCGAACTACACCAAAATTCTCAAACGCCCCTCATTTTCCTAACTGAAGTTCTAAACGCTTCAGGTTGACTCAAAGGTTGGACCTGTTTCATTTGGAGGGTTTGGATTGGAGGTTTCGGAAAGGCCCCAGGGGATGTGAGTTGTATGGAAGCACCAGGTTTTTGGTCAGAAAAAGCTCATGTATTTTTTTTCTAAATATGAAACTCGACACATATTTAATGATTCAACAACAAGAACACAAAAAATCCACTTCCTTCAAAAAAAATACATTCGATTCGCAGAATTCTTTGTTTAAAAAAAAATATAATATATCTCCTTTACCTATATATATATATATATATTTAGACATTTAGGTATATATAGTCTTTTTTTCCCTTACGTTTTCCAAAAGCCCGGTCACACGACGTGAGGGGTTTCCCTCTGTTGGGTTGTTTTCCAAAAGTCTCTGAGGTCTACATGGCTTCCCTCACCCTGTTCCAGCAGATCGTGGCCGGCGATTCTTGGGGTGCCATTTCCCTTCCCTTAGCGCAAGCACATCCATGGACGTCACCCATTTTGTTTGCCATTTTGATGACAATCTCCTTAGGTGTCATGAATTTGCGCCTGGGGCAACTTTTTGGTATCTTTTTTTTTGGGCCAACTTATTTTTTGGGGGAAATCTTTTTTTTATTTGGGATGCTGGGATGTGTGAAGAGGTGGGGGCGGTTTTGATGACTTGGAAGAGTGGTTGAAGATTTTGGTGTGCTAAAAGGCAAAAAGGGTGAAAGGGAACAAAACTCAACTGATCACTGATTGTGAGGATGAGGGATGGAGAATGGATGGGCTATGAACGATAGAGGATGGACTTATAATGACAACGATGATGATGATGATGATGATGATGATGATGATGATGATGATGATGATGATGATGATGCTGATGCTGATGCTGATGCTGATGCTGATGCTGATGCCGCCGACGACGTTGATGACAACGACGCCAAAGACGAGGGAACAACACATCAACGACGGTCTTCCGTAAGTCGGTTGCAAGTCCACCTCAACCTCACCTTCAAGAGGATTGACAGTTCGTTGTGAGGTTCCCAGCCCTTGTTTGGTTGTTTCAAGTGTACTTTCGGATGAAAGCAGCATGGCAAAAACAGTTGGGAGTAGACCTTCAGAACAGCCCAGGATCTTGGCAGTCATTGTGGAGTCCTTTGGCGAAGATTTACATTTTTTTTTGGGAGTGGCAACTGAAAAACTATGGTGGAGAATTGATGGCTTGTATACCCCCCTCCAATTTTTTTAAAGCACCAATAGGGGCCTTCCTTGGGGTTCTCCAAAATTCACAGTGGCTTGTGACAGCACAAGAAACTTATTTTTGTACAAGAAGTCTTTTGACTCAACTTTCAGTTCAGTTTGCCTTAAGTCATCACCTTCGAGTCATCAACTCCTTGATGGCTCCCTGGCTCCACCCCGGCTCCAACCCCGGCTGCAGGAAAGCTGCGGAAGCACGGCAAAATGATTTAGACAGAAAGCTGCAGCAAAAGGATTTGGACCGCGAGAGGATGCGTGGGGGAAATTGGTGGGACAAAAAGCTGCTTGTTTTTTTTTCCAAGAAATCAAGGTAAACAAAACATTCCTTGATGAAAAAAGAAGATGTGTTTTTCCTACCGGCGATGTGTCCCTAGTTTTGAACAGCTCCAAAACTGTCAAAAGTCGAAACGGGATAATAGAGGTCGTGTGTAAAAAGATGGCATTCTTTCCAAACGGCCCAAACGGCACAAAATGTTGCTCTAGAGAGATCCAACGTCACCTTTGCCCCACAGACGCAATGCTCAGATTTTGAGTGATACACCAAGATGAAAACAGGTGGTCTTTTAGATCCAATTCGCCTGTCATTTTTTTTTCGCCTGGTCAAGGCAAAACAAGAATCCAATAGTCCGTGGACCCGTAGATTTGGGGATTTCCTAGGATTTCGCACTTCGGACAATCTCCCAACTTAATGTGACAAACAACAACCCTTCCAAGGGCGTTGAATCAGCGGCATGCCAAGAATAAGAATCCATGTTGGCATCGATTTGTGTCGATGCCCTTGTGCTGTTCATGGCCAAAAAAAGCCGCTACTCCAAGTAACGAGTGTTTTTCAGCGCAGTGATTCAATGCCGTTTCCTCACGAGAGCTTTCAAACGATGCAGCGCTATGAATAGCTGCACTCCCCAGCTTAGTGCTTTTGTTCAGCTTGTGTAGTCACATCAAAGCCGAAGACGCAAAAAACCACTCAAATCTAATGCCCTTGCCTTTGAAATGATGTCATTTTTGCACAGGAACATGGTAGATTTGGCCTTGCTGTGTGATCGTATGGACACGGACGGCAGTGGTGCTTTATCTTTGGAGGAGATGCTGCATGGAGACTTGATTTGTATTGATGAATTTGACATCATAGGGAAAACGGTGGTACCCATAATGGCACCCTTAACAAACAACCCATATACACCTTGTATAGTGGGTATTTATTGAAATTTATTGGGTATATCTCCTTTTAAATGGCCCCTTTGACATAATTGAAGCCCAGTGGGAAAAAAGGCCAAGTCGTCCCCTTGGCAAGTTTCTTAATCTTATTTTTTAAAGGTGAGATCGATTCCTCGATCCGCCTCATTTGGCTTCCGTCATTTCCGTGGGTGCTTTCTTAAGATCCACCGGTTCGCATCCACACCATCATGTTCCTGTTCAATGGTTCTTTCTCGATTGATAGGATCCACTGAATATGTTCAAATCCAAAAAAAGCAAAAACTACAGGACATCTGACAATGATTCTACCGGGTGTTTTCAATTCTTTGGCTTTTTCCCCAACCACAACCCAGAGATTTCTTCCACTTCTCGCAGTTTATAACCACCCGGGCAGAAAACAATATGACTCCTCCACTCCCCAGAAAACAGCTGTTTCGGGGGGGTTCAGGGGGTGAGGCCCCAACCGTTGGAGCCCCAACCACCATCCGGTCACTGTCAACCCAGCGGCTAAAAACCGAGCTCAGCGGTCAGGTTATGTGAACGAGCGGAAGTTTTACACCTTGATGCAAGAATCGGGGATTGAAAAGGATGATCTTCAAACGATGTTCAATGTCTTGGATTCAGATGATTCTGGAGAGGTGCATGTATTTTTTTTGTAGGAAAATCGTGGAGGAAGAGAAGTGGAATTTTTGTGTTACTGTATATATTTTTTTTGTCTCGTTTTTTTGTTTTTGTGTTGGATTGGGAGGGAAGGGGGAGGAGTTGGGGGGTTGGATGACTATGGATTGGTTCATATGGTTTCTTTCTTACAGCAGAGGGTGAGAGGGATGTCATCTATTGCACACGCAGAGCGGAGAAACAAGCAACTTAATGTTTTTTTTTTTCAAAATAGGCTTGATGGGAGGCATGCCTGAAACTAGGTAATCTTTGGGAAAACATTGCAGCTCGTTTCTCCCAGATTATAGTTCTCAACCTACGAATACACAAACAGTTTTGGTGTGGAAAATCAATCCCATGGCGTTCAAGGATTGTTTTATGGCTAGTCAACCTGACCAAAACCCACCCCCCTAACGTACGTCCCCTGAAATTAAGGTTTATATATGTAATATGGCCTTATTTAAGGGGAAACCAATGGTTAGTAAGCCATGATGGTTGAAATGTGCTGGGTTAAGAACAATGCAGCTTCGCCAGTTCCTGTAGTCACTGTAGTCCCTAAAAATCTCGGCTTTGCCTACATGGAATTTTCTGCGACTTGGTTTTGCTAAGATAGCTGCTAGCTGCGATTTCTATCAGATTTGTTACAGAAAAATGAGGTTTTTGCTAAGAGCCCCCAAAAAAGGTGGAAGGACCGCATGGGAAAACCTACAAACACATACAAACATGGGAGAGTCCCTCAGTTACTTCACTTGTTTTCACTGGTTTTCTTTGTGTTGGACGTGACCTTGGAGTTTTGGTGTCAAACGTGGGGTTCTAAGTTGTTTTCAGAGGTGGATTATGTGGAGTTCTGCAACCAACTGGGGAAGTGCCCTAAGCGAGATCCCATGATGCTGGCGGCAATGACAAGGCCAGGAGACGCTGACTTTTGATGCTTGTGACGATGTTGCAACTTATGATTTCTTCATTTATGGCTAGTCAACCGACCCCCAAACGTACCCCCACAGAAATAAAGGTTTAAAACGGCCCCACCGGGATATACGTTGAGGGAGGTTGACTAGCAATGATTCATGTCGCAGCGCCATGGGGTCTGAGACCTAAGACCAACTTTTCAGCAGGTTTGGCCCACAGAGGTGGTCTCCGACATACCCCTGGAAGTTTTCCCAAAGCTTGACCCCCTTTCCCAACAGTTTCTGTTTCAGAATCATCTGAATCATTTGGGGCTTAAAAAAGGGGGAAGCCATGGGGTATGCTTCGTGCCTTTAGGAGGGGCAACTCGTATCCCAATGTCGTGAAACACATCTTCGGATAGATGGAAACGGTTGGTCAAATAGGTTTCCATGAAAATTTCTGTTGGGTTTGTTACGGTAAATCTTCGCAGTACAAAAATTGGTGCTTAAATCATCAACGTTACTTTTTTTTTTGGGGGGGTGTGTGGACACAAACTTGAGGTTCTTATACTGAAGCCCCTTGAGCCTTCAAACTATTGGATGATTGTTGGGTTTCATTGGTGTAAAGCTGTGGCTATTGGCGTTACTTAGTTACTAGCTCTTAGAAACGGCGCTGGTTTCTTGTGATAAGCCAGGTATTCCGTGATGGAGGTGCGGAAGATCCTTCAACATGATATTCAACAAAGTTTGAACGAACAGAAGGAGTTCCTACAGCAGCAGTTGGAGATCTTGTGCCACATCCCGAGTTGCATCTGGATGGCATGTTTCGGGTTTCGGGGGGTCATGGAGGGAATATTTCATGCACATCAATTGGATCAGATTTTGTTCTTGTTGCATCACTTTGTTGGTTTCTATACTATACAGCAGATGGGTACAATTATGCTGCATTTTGATTTATGTTGCTTATATTGCATACTATAATATGGAGACATTCTGCCCTGAAAGAGCTCGAAAAAAAGGTTGTAACATGTTGGGGCAGAAGGATGAGAAGGGAAGCATGGAGGCATGGGCAGGCATAAGTCTGCACCATCAAGGGAAAGTCTGTCGATCTCTTGGCTATGTCATAGATATTGTCATGAACATGATGCAACTTACGATTTCTGAATCTGAAATTGCCAAGGTTATTTGCGCACATGTATACTACGTGTTGAAAAAAAAATATATATATATATATATTATATATATATGTATCTATCTCTACTTATAGGTGTACTTCTGCCCCGCCCGCCCGCCACCCTCAACCAAACACTAGCTGTGGGTTTGGGTTGGTGGTTTGGGTGTTCCTTATAACTTATAACCCTATATTTTGATCAAATAAAACAACAACAAATTGATCAACTTGGAAAGTAATGGGACAAATAAACAAACACACTGAAGAAACATCAGAGAAATGTATCAGTGAACACTCTCAACTCTGGAAGGAAATCATTAAGGCAAACACAAAAGTCATTGAACCTGAAAAAATCGCAGGAATCATTGAATCATATAATTGACTAGTGCCTGACATAATTTACTAGTCAAAAGCAACACACTGAAGAAACATCCTGAGAAATGTTCAGGCAGTGACACTGAGTGAAGAATGAAGAACAAAAACAGTCAGTCAGTGAGTCTAAGAGTCTGAGTGTAAATAGTGCGATGGCCTATCACCATCAGTCATTTGATTTGGGTTCAGAGTGTTCACTGATACATTTCTCTGATGTTTCTTCAGTGTGTTTGTTTATTTTCCCATTACTTTCCAAGTTGATCAATTTGTTGTTGTTTTATTTGATCAAAATATAGGGTTATAAGTTATAAGGAACACCCAAACCACCAACCCAAACCCACAGCTAAGCTTAACCTGACACCCCCCCACTTGCCTTGAGGCGAAGTGGCGGGACGCGCCTTGCAGCGTAAGCTGGAACAAGCCAAGCACTTGAAGGCGACACGGACACGGAAAATGGCCACCAGCCCCTCTAGTCCTAGCGCTGCCGCTGGAGCTCATCTCACCCCAAAGCCCTCACCAAGCAGACCGCCAAGCGAGAAGGCAGAGGTGAAGACGGTGGAGATGAATGAGAGCTTTAGGCAATTGCAGGCATACGAGGGGCTGGTGCTTGGTGAGACTAAGCTACCCATGTTTTCAAGTGATAGTGTCATTGGTCACAGGGTCACAACCAGGGAGGATTCCTTCACAGCCGAGCCAATCTTCCCGCTTGGGATCGCATTGTGATTCTTGTGGCCAGGAACAGCTGCAAGAATTGAGTCTTTGGGCAGCTGACCTGCAAGATCAATCTGAACAAAGACCTAGTGGAATCCGACCAGATGGGGCAGGTGGGGGACCATGTCAGTTCCCCAAAGTTTTGTTGTGGATTTTTTTCAGAGTTTCCTCCATGGTGAGTTTGGAGTATTCAACATGATGGACCTTGGAAGTTGTATTTTGGACCTTGGAGGTTGTATTCAAAGATGATGGAGCCTTCTTAGTACAGGTTCTTGTTGCGATGGACCATGTGCCAGCACACATTTTCATGCTCGTTTGCTTTGGCCAGATTGACGTAACTTGTGTTGTGATGGTAAGTTCGAAAAAACGGCAACAAATATATAGTAAGTTTCGGCCATTTTTCCGTCCAAACTTCCAAAAAACAATTTGTTTTGTCCTTTTCGGGGCATTTCCTGAGCGCCTTTTCGCGACAGGAGAACGTCCGGCCATGTTGGAACGGCCCGGCTCCAATAGTTCAATGAACACTTCGGCTCCTTCGACGGTGCTGACGTTTTCATACAGAGGGAAATGGGCAGAGATTGACCGGATGTTTCTACAGCTGCGCAACCAGTTTGAAGGGCAACTGCAGCAAGAAGAGGCAGAGAAAAGACCAGTTGACTTCTGGAGTGGGTTTTTTTCCAGGTAAAACTTGCATTCAAAAAAGGCAAGTTTTTCAAAGAGATGGTGAAAGTTTCCAACACGATTCCAACGTAAAATTTGCAATGAGTGGAATCGTCTATTAGCTGAGTAATTCGGATGGACTGGCTGCCACCCTTAATCCTACGCTTGCCACAAAGGGCGCGTGTAATGCTTGGCAAAAATGAGGTGTTTCGACTGACAAGTCCTTAGGAAGGACGTAGAAAATTGGATGATCCTCAAACATTATACAAATACAATCAGCCAGGAATGGGCGGGTCGCAATTTCATAGCATTTCATGGCAGGAAGTGTTCTATAAAAAATTGCAGAAACTAATATAGCTGAAAAGACCCAAGGTGTATTTTGAGGTGTGGTACATGTCGTAAGCCGGTGCAGGAGGAATACAGAAAACGGAGCTTTTTTGTACCATGTATTTTTGTAAACCTGGCACTGACAAGGAGGCTCAGTGGATAAGTACATGGGCGAATTTGGAGTTTTTTTTTGGAAGATTCTTTGACTTCCGAAGTCCCCAAAAAATCTTCATCAGGCATGTGTGGTCTTTGAGAGTGCCTTTCATCCACTTGTTTTTATCACGAAAACAGGTGATGAAAGAGAAATGTGCCGAGCTCATCAATGTGCTGGAATCAATGCTTGAAGAACAGACGTGGGTTGTGAGGGAAGAAATGTGACTCCGGGAAATTCCCTTCGACTCAACGATGAGGCCACGATGTTTCACCCTTGATGTTTCGGAACAGGGGGACTGTGTGCATAGAGCATGCATGAATTGCAGCTCGAAAGCAACCATTTGACATTACGCCAACACTCAAAAATGCAAAAGATGGCAACACTCTGACATTCTTCCCAGTTTTCTCTACCAAACCAAAATTAAAGAGACAAACATGTAAGACACTGCGGAGATGGTTTAGATGAGGCTATGGTGAGTTTTTTCTCGGGGGGTTTCGCCACCTCACACAAAAAGAAACAAAAAAAACAACAACAACCCTAGTCTCATATAGAAAACCATCTCCCCCATGTTTCTTTTTTGTGTTTTTTTTCTTTTTGTTTTGTTTGGTTTTGGTTGCAAGTGGCTTTTCGCACCGCCCCCACACGAATTCTTCAAGTAAGGAACTCTTTACTAGGTAAAGTAGTTTTTTCTAAGTGCCGAGTTCTTTCGTGAAGAAATGAAAGAAGCCGTCTTTGAGTAGTCTTACGTCTTTCAAAGGCTTTCCGTATCTTATGCAAGTAGCATTCTTTTGACATCAGGATGTATTCCTTTATGACAGGTTCCTCGTGTTTCTTGTGTAGGAACAGTTCCGAACGTAGAGCTGCATCCGATCCTTTTTTTCATCAAGGTAGCCCCCAATTTGTGTGGAAAAATGCCGTGATTTCCGCAGTTGCGTTATTGATTGTTTGTCCTTTCTCTGGTAGACTTCAAATTCAAAATAGCCATCTTTAGGTCGGTGGATTTCTTCCGTGATGATGTACTGTAAGTCTTGTTCTCGCGTGATCTTCTCGCAAAAGTAGCTTTGCTTTGGCTAAAACTAAAAAATTGCTATTGCAATAAGGCATCTTTCTTGATTGAGTTTAGCCTGCCCTCTAATCAAGTACTATGTATTGTAGCCTTTGAATCCTCCAAACAAATTGATTGCTTTCCAGGCAACCATCATAAACACCAAAAACCGTTTTTTTCCCCTAAAAGTCGCAGTTTAAACACACAACTCCGCCAACGTTTGAGATCTCCGAAACGTTTGAGAATTTTTTCGAGCCGATCAAGATGTAGGCCCATCCGATAGCGGAAAGAAGAAACACCTATGGATTGGAGTACATATAACTTCCATCAATTTCCCTATAGGAAAGGGCTCCATTGGAAAAATCCAAACACACTGATGTTTACATGTTTGAAACACATGTTACTTGAAAAATGCCCAAATATTTTTCTTGTGTTCTAGGCTTCAATTTTCGAATGAAGCCTTGCCCACAACTACATGTTAAGGAAAAACAAATAAACTTCCCCCAGAAAGGTATTTGGTGATTGAACAAAGGCCACTTTTAAAGGTAAAGCTGCTCTACCAAAGAGACGGCTATAGCTCTAATTCAAGAAAAGTCATGTGAATCCTGAATTAGAATCCAAAGGAGTCTAAAGACAGTAACAGCTTGCATGTTCAGTGTCGCTTCATGGTTTCACAGGACAGGTCAGACATGCAGTCTAACTGCAGGCCTTGAGTTGCTCAAGTGTGAAAACAACAGCGCTTTTGCCCTGTTACACTCTAAACTACTTCAGTGGTAGCGGAGCCTGACCGGCGACAGACTGCCGTTTTGCCCCTCCAGTGCTTGGCACTGCGTGACTTCTTCCATGCGCAGCCATGGAGATGCTTCGGCGAGGGATCCTCTGACCTTGAGAGATCCATGGGCAGCGGCAAGCACTACGCCTATGCCAGGGACCTTATCCTCGAATTTGACTGCAAGAAGAGCGAATCCTCAAGGGATTGATGATGGTGATTTGTGGGCTGGCTACCAACCCACGAATGTTGGAGCAACTGCTCCACCGACGATCTTTGCAACAAGATGTCAAGCAACAGCATGTGATCCTGGAGCTAATGGTTGTGGAATGGCTCAACCATGTGGCGGCCTACATCCCGGACTACCTCAACATGGCGGCCTATGTGGTGGACTTCAACAACCTTGTGGACTACCTCAAAGTTACGGACCCGGACTTTGCCAAGGTTATGGACGTGGAGTACCTCAACAAGCCTATGGAGGAGGTGGGCACTTTGCACCACATCCACCGGGAATGGGCCCACAGGGTTTTGTGGTTCCCCAAAATGGATACTCCTATGTAGCGAATCCTTGCGGACCTCAAGTACCACAACCACATGGATATGGCTATGGATCGTATGGGCCTCAATGGAATCCGAATGGTTGGACTACTCCTCAACCATCACCTACACCAGGATTTGGATTTGGAAGCCCGAACGACCAACATGGATCAGGATCACCTACGGCAACTTCAAATCAACCTCATCAACCAGAACCTCAACCTCAAGAACCTCAACCTCAAGTACCTCAACCAGAACCTCAAGCGAACCCACCACCAACACCAGGTGGAAGCACAGGCCCAACAGTCGGGTCAGCTGCAGCCTTTGCAGCAGGATTGGGACCAGGAACAACTGTTGGACCAGATAGCCCAAAGGTAACTTCAGCCTTCGAGATGTTGGGTCGACCTGTACCACCCGAAGGAGCAGCCGGTACTATATCTCAGGACGAGATGATGAAGAATCTCATATCGGCACTTGCTGGTGACAAGAAATCAATGCCCACTTGGGGCGGGGCACCCAACACACTACGGCAGTGGTTGAGAAGTCTTTCCTATTGGGAAAGAGACAATTCAGTTCCGAAGTCGAAATGGGGTGTTAAACTCCTACATGCTTTGGATGGACCAGCCCGAAGAATAGCAGATTCAGTTCCATCGGAGGAAGTGCTGACAGATACTGGCTACTCAGCCATACTATCAGCCTTGATGTTGCGCTACAAGCCCTACCTGGAAGTGGCAGGACCAGCATCCATTGATGCATTCTTCTACACTGGAGAGCGAGCTCGGGGGGATTCCTTTGCAACCTACACTGCGGCGAAGGAACTACAACGACAAGAATGTGAGCTGCAGACTGGTGAGAAGATTCCTGACAGGATAGCTGGCCGAGTACTTCTTAGACAGGCGATGCTGACGGATCAACAACGTGAGTATATGGCTTTGTCGCAACACTCAATGCCTACCTTCGAGATGGCCGTGAACTTGCTCAGACCTTTGGATAAGATGGATGTCTTGACAAAGCATGCTGGACTTGGAACAACCACCAAGAACTATGCTACTTTTGAGAATGAAGTAGATGATGAAAATGGAGAAGATGAAGAAGGTTC
This sequence comes from Breviolum minutum Mf 1.05b.01, assembly GCA_000507305.1. NCBI lineage: Eukaryota > Dinophyceae > Suessiales > Symbiodiniaceae > Breviolum > Breviolum minutum. Next base: position 127,431 of record DF239937.1, on the reverse strand, counting down.
TGAGGAAGAAGAGGAAGAAGAAAGCAGTGATGGACCTGAAGAAGGCTTCGTCTACTTTGAGGACAAAGAGTACGACGAGGTGGAAGCCATCTACGTCCAGGCCTACAACGATGTGAGAAGAGACCTGAAGACTCGAAAGAAGGAAAGAGGATTTGTGAAGCACAACAAGAAACCTTCTAAAGGAAAAGGACGAGTCACTGGACAACAATCTATCCCATGTGCTGGGATAGGAGGAGATGCGGTGATCCAAGAAGTTGTGGATGTGCCAACGTGCATTGCTGGCCTGTTGGGCATCATCAGGTTTTCAGTGGTTCAAGATTCCGAAACAATGGCTACACCACCGCTGATTCCAATCTCTTACTTGGAAGCCGTGGGTGCAATCATTGACGTGGCCAACAACCAGTACACCACAACAGATGGATACTCAGCTCCTCTACGTCGTCTACCTTCAGGACATCGTGCTATCAACATGTTAGCTTTTCACATGACACCTTGGGTTTTACCTCGAGCTCAACGTGTCAATGGTCGAGATCCTTTCCAACTTGACCCAGAAGTCGCTGAACATCCTCCTTCCCCACCATCTTCACCAGATGGTCTTCCTTCATCGCAAAGATTTTCTAAGGGAAGCAAGAGTCGTGGCGGTCCTCGTTCCTACAGTGGCGTTTCGGTTGGACCCCCTCCTACAGTTGCAGCACCATCAGGACCATCCAGGGTTTTGGCTTCACAGTTTTATGCACCAGAAGCTACCGTGGAGTTGGAAGAAATGGAGCCGATGGAGCTGATAGAAGAAGAAGGTGCGATGAATGAGAACAACGAGACGGAGGAGTTGGTGTTTGAAGAAGAAGGTGAATCAGCAGAGATGACCTCAGAAGGGATGGAGTCGCCACCATTGCCGGTGATTCCAGAAACGAGTGTTTTTCCAGTACCAGCAGCTACCCCAGAAAGACCAAACCCTGAAGATCGTGTGGTTGTCATGCAGACAAGAGAATCTGATGGGATGACGGCTCATGAGGCAGAACACCATGGGGAGCATGAGATGGACTCAGTGGAAGAAGAACAACCAGGATCAAGAAGACCGAGATTGCCGAGCTCTTCTACCACCGCAAGAAGTGACAAAGGAACTGGAAAAGGAGATGATGCACCTTGGGAAGAAGAAGGAGAAAGTGAAACACATACGAGGGATCCTGAAACAGACCATCCTAAAGGAAAAGGAAAGAGTAAGACAGAGTTCAGGACGGCCTATGCAAAGCCCCCTTCGTATCCACCACCTTCTGGAAGTCGACCAGAACCATATGGTCACAAGGGAAAAGGAAAAGGATTAGGATCGGGTTCAATCTCTTCATCAGGAGTACCACCTGGACCATGGAGATCCAAAGGAAAGAAAATGGACATTGGGAGAAATGTTACCTTTTGGCTTCGAAGAGCAGATGGTTCGAAAGTGCTTTTGGAGACAAAGGCAGGTGAGTTGAAGAACCTTCCAACGCCGTTTCATCTAGCGGTATGGCCATCACCAAGATTAGCAACTCATCGCATGGTTTTTGGACACTATGCCAATGGAGTGAACTTCACCGTGAGAGACACCTGGGTGGATTCTATCATACCACCACCTGGAGAGCCGGCACATATCAGACTGCCGGAGATGCCAGACTTTTGGCATGGTTCGGTGATGTTCTTTGAAGGTGATCTTGCTGTGGAAGATGCGAGAGTTTCAGCAGCGAGAAGGTTGGCTATCCATCATCGAGAAGCAGCGATGGGACTTGGTGACTATAGTTCCTCAGCAAGGAGAAGTTCCTCCAGTGCAGGAGGAGGTGCATCTTCAAGCTCAGGAAGTGGACTACGTCGAGATGGACCTACGGAGTCTCACGCAACAGACGCTGAGCCTTCGGGAGATCGTGAAGGTAAAGGAGGAAAAGAAGGAAGTGTTGCGCAGTCAGGACCACTAGGACTTCAGGACCAGAACTTACCAGTTGAGACGAAGAATTTTGTTATTATGGAATCAAGAGACATGACAACAACCGAAATTTATGACTTGGACTGGACTGAGAGTGTGCAGAATGCAGTTGAAGAAGTTCACATCAACCCAGAAGATCATCAAGTCATGAACCTTCGGCAGTCAAGAGTTCCAGATTCAGTGAATCGTCTAATTGGTTGTTCAAGAAGATTGTCCAATGGTCGCAACACCAAGCCAGTGCTCAAAACCGCCTTGAACTTCGCGATCCAACTATTTCGTGACCGTTTTGTACGCCATGGCGCCCAAGAAGGTGACGATCACACAGCAGATCGAGGCGATGGTGAAGGAAGAACTTCGAGACGAATCACCAATGCCCAGGAGGAAAATGGGCAGTGCCAAGACGGTTCAAGCTTGGAAGAGATTGGTAAGCAGTCTGCTGACAATGATGTTCACAGCCCGAAGTCAGATGGTTGTGGATCACATCCAGCAGAGGAACGTCTTGGAGGACGAAGTCGAGAAGGTGAAGTACCCGACCACAAAGACCAACGTGAAGAAGGACAAGAAGGAATGGATCAACCAGGGCATCGGCAAAGCGATGACCAGATCAACTACACAGAAATATTGGGCATGCGAACCAGAAACATGCCAACATCCAGCAGAACACCTGAGGTGTCGAGCCAATCGACACGGGACTTGGTGGACGTGTCTTCTATGCGGAAGCAGGTGGGAAAGAACTCAGGGAGATCGAGGAGCTTCATCGTCAACGACAATGGTTCCGGAAGCCCCTCAAGCAACCAGGTTGGACTCAATGCAGGGTCCGTACCCACAGTTCTTACCAGCCCCAAAGTCGAAGCCGGAACAAGGAGCAGTACAACTGGAAGTGGTGAGAGGAAGGATCACTACATCAATGCCGAGCTCTACAACCGGGACTTTGACAAAGCAGAGAAGCAACATGAAAGGACCAACTGGATCTCAACGAGATCGCTCGGAAGAGAAACGTCTTCCATCGGGATTGAGAGCTACCAGCCGAACCAGAAAGCCGAGAAAGGATGGAACTTTCACACCCGAGGAGACGGAGATTCAGGAGTTGATCACCAATCCGAATCAGGAGTTCGCAGAGGACTGGGAGGTGACAAGCCCTCCTGGAGAATTCTAGCTTCACAAGATCAGTTGGATGGGAAGTACGGCAGCAAGTTGAAGGACATGCTGCGTACGAAGTTCCCAAAGTTTCACTATGTAATGGTTTTGCTTTGCATGAATTGTGTCCTAACACAAAGCACTACGACTGCCTTTGGGATACCTGATGCGGTGATCTATACCGATGGCAGAGGAGAATTCAAACAGTCAGATTTTTGCAGTGATGAGCCAACTCAAGAGGAGCATTTTGCTTCGTGCTATGTCTACACCAAGCTCGGGGACTATGTCAATCAGAATATCCCAGCCATTGACGGAGTTTCAGAAGTGTTACCAAGAACGGTGAGAAGGCATCTGGTAGCTACATTGAAGAAGAAATTCAAACCAGATGTAACAGAAGTGTACTCACCACCCCGAGTTACCAAGAGAGCAAGCAGGCATGGCCTACTACCAGGAGGTGCGTTGGATCTTTCGACAGGATGGGATTTGTCAAAACTAGAGGTTCAACGGAAAGCACTGGAGCTGATAGCCAAGACCAAACCTGCGCTACTCATACTATCACCACCGTGCACAACGTTCTCAGCATTGAGAAATTTGTCCAATTTCAAACGAAACCAGGATACAGTCCACAAAGAAGAGCAGGAAGGAATACTTCATGTTGAGTTCAGCGTCAGACTAGCCCTTTTGCAAATCGCAAACGGCCGTGGTTTCATGTTCGAGCACCCGCTGGCAGCTAAAAGCTGGACAACGACGAGTTTGATGAAGCTTCGAAACACCCAAGGAGTTTTCGAGATCAAGCTGGACATGTGCAGATTTGGGCTGAAAACCTCTCAAGGAGAACCAGCATTGAAACCTACGTTGTTGCTGACCAACATTGAAGCCTTGGTAGCACCTCTCTCTAAGAGATGCCAGGGACACCATGTTAAACATGGACCTTTGCTATCTGGTGAAGCTGCCGGAGCCGCACGCTACACCAATGCCTTTGTGGATGCGATCCTGCGAGGACTTAAGCAACATGTGCACACGTGGATTAGGACCAACCGACCACAAGAAGACTATTGGAGTTTTCAAGATGACGTTGTGGTCAGATATCACCGAACACCAAGAAGAGCATTGTTCACACCGGTTGGAGTTTCAGGTTGTCCTATTGCTCCAGCAAAGTTGTCCTCTGATCGTACCAGGGTTTTGACCTATGACAACGGCCAGACGACCACTTTGAATGACAATTGGAGAGACACCGATACTCCACACCTATGTCAACCTAGACTTTGGACAGGATCAACAACCTTTCGTCAGACACAAGCTGTGGTTCTACCCCCGGATTGGAACAAGTTAGCTACTTTCATTTCATCCAGTGTAGCTTGCCCCCTCTATGAGTACCTCACTGACGAGTCCGAGTTTCAGGAGGAATGGTCTGCGGTTTTTACAACCCGCAGAATTTTGAGAGGCGCAGGACACGCTGACGGTGAAGATGTGGAATTGGAAGACGCTTTTGCTCCAGAAGAAGCAGATGTACGGGTTGAAAATCACGCAGCCGATGACGATGAGGTGATTGTGGGACAGGAATTAAGAGAACTACAGCCAATGAGTCAACGACAAGAACCAGGAGCACTACATCCTACACTACGTCGTGAGGTATACCGACTACACCGCAACTTGGGACATCCAAACAAACAGTCATTCCTTAGAGCACTACGTCATGCTGGTGTGAAGGAGGAAGTGTTAGCCTGGGTGAAGGATGGATTCCATTGCCCATTGTGCGAGAGAAATCAGAAGTCTCAACCTCACCGACCTGGACACTTGCAGAAGAACATGACGTTCAACCAGGTTGTTGGGATTGACCTTTTCAAGACACATGAGAAGCTGTTCCTGAATTGCCTATGTTGGGGAACAGATCTTCAGATGGTAAAGGAGATACCCAGCAAGAAGCCAGAGGACGTTTTGGCAGCCTTCTACGAGGTGTGGATTGCCCACTACGGACCGCCGGAGTTGGTAGTAGCCGACCAGGGAAAGGAGTTCGTGGGTTCCAAGTTCGCTGACACGATTGGTGAAACCGGAATACCAGTGCATTATATAGATGTGAGGTCTCCATGGCAGAACTCCCGCACAGAACGTGCCGGAGGAATATTCAAATCCAGACTGGAAGCTATCCTACATGAGGCAACAGTCACTACGCCATGGGAGTTTACCTTAGCAGTATACGAATGTGTTACCGCTCACAACCGATATTATCACCGCAGTGGATACACCCCTTTTCAGAGAGCTTTCGGTATCTTGCCAAGGCTTCCAGCCTCCCTGCTTAGCGACGACTTTGTGGACAAGGAACTACTTCTTCAAGGAGCCGGAGACGAAGTCAAAAGATCGTGGGAAATCAGGGAAGCTGCAGGTCGTGCATGGCTACGGTGGCAAGACAACGATGCAGTTCGAAGAGCTATCTCTACAAGGACGAGAACTTCAGACAACAAGGTCTTCAAGGAAGGAGATTTGGTCTATGTTTGGAGAGATGTTCCCAACTACAAAGGTTGGACTGGGCCAGGAACTGTCGTGGCTCAACATTCCAATGGGAGATCGCTCTGGGTGTCTCTACGTGGCTACCTTGTCAAAGCCTCCAAGGAACAGATCAGGCATGCGACATCAGAGGAAAGCTTAGGAGCAGAGTTAGTGAAGAACCTCTCTCAGGACATGCTTCGGGATTTGGAATCTGGAAGACTTCGCAACTACAAGAATGTGGAGGACGAGGGTCTACCTGAAGAAGAAGAATACACACCTAGCATAGCCCCTCAAGACGAAGCTCTACCGACCATCCCAGAAGAAGGAGAAGCTGTGTTGGACGAACTACTTGGTCCAGATCCAGAAGTTTCTCAGGCCCTACGAGACGGTCCTCGACTACCTGCTGAACTACCTCAACCTATGGAAGCTGAAGAACAAAGCACTCAGCATCCAGAGTCACGTGCAAGTGAGTCGGCACAACCAAGCACTATCAACACACCGAGACCTTCGGCACCTCCAAGCAGAAGAGTAAGCATAGGAGTTGATGAAGGGAGAAATGGACGAACTATCGCATTTGAACCTGGTGCTTTTGGCCCAGTAGCCAATGACACGCCTAGGAGTACAAGAAGTTCCGCACCTTATCCATTTGACCGCAATGTGAACCCATTACCTCAACCTCCTCAGAGTTTCCTGGAAGTATGTATGGACCATGAAACCCAGGGAGCAAAATGGAAGAAGAATGGGACACTGCAGATTTTTCATATGGTTGCAGCGCAAGGTGGGAAGTTTCAAGTTAACAACTCCATGGGGGTATACAACAGCAAGGACAAGTGCATCTACCTCACCAAGGCAAAGACATCGCCCGGCCAGGTAGAGTTCAGAAGGTTGTCTCCTCAACACTTGGAGATTTTCCGAAAGGCTCGAGCTAAAGAAGTGAAATCCTTGATTGACAGTGGAGCCATCAAGATTCTGAGTTTGGAAGAAAGCGAAAAGTTTCGCAGAGAGAATCCAGACCACGTCTTGAATAGCCGATATGTGGATCGCTGGAAACCTACGGAAGCCTTCAGTACTTTACCAGAGGACTTCGACACGGAAGGGTTCAAACCAGAATCCCATCCAGGCTTGGCAGCAAAATCAAGGTGGTGCGTTGTTGGTTGGACAGACCCTCACATACATGAGATCGAGAGAACAACACCAACACCATTGACATCTTCGATGTACCTCTTTCTACAACTGGCAGCATCTCGACAATGGTCTGCAAAAGTGAAGGACGCCAAGACAGCCTTTTTGCAGAGTCGCCCCACAACTCGGAAACAGAAACTATGTTGCAGGATGCCCTCTGACGAATGTTTTGAAGGATTTCATCCAAAGCAGCTGATAAGGCTTGAAACAGAAGTGTACGGCCTTGTTTCTGGCCCCGCATGGTGGAGGCGTAGCCTTCTCGAGATATTAGTGAAAGAATTAGGTTACAGAGTCAACGTGTATGACAGGTGTGTTCTTACCCTTGATGGAGAGAACGGCAAGGACACCACAGAAGGAGTCATCATCTTGGAAGTGGACGATATCCTAGAAGCTGGCACAACGGTTCACCAGAAGAAGATGGAACTACTTGAGAAGAGACTCAGGTTTGGAAAAGTGGTTTCGCTTACCGATGTGCAGGAAGGGACTGGCTATGCTGGAAGACGCATTACCCAATCCAAGGAGGACTTTTCATTCACCTACACCATGGATGACTACGTTGCCAACCGATTACAACAAGTGACGTTGGACCGCAAAGTGCTCAAGAAGGACGCTGCTCAGACTACCTTGAACAGCGTGGAAGAGACCAAACTACGTGGAGCTATTGCAGCTATCAACTGGGCAGCGCGTGAAGGCAGGCCGGACGGTTCAGCTGCAGCATCCATTTTGTCGGGTTGCTTCCCCGGAGCAACTGTTGCGGACATCAACGAGTGCAACCAAGTGGTGGAGATTCTCAAGCAGAAGAAGGTGACCATCAAAATACATTCGATACCAGAAGGACGTCTGAGACATCTACTCATCTCGGACTCAAGCTTTGATCCAACAGGGAAATCGAAGCCACAACACGGATGGATCCAAGCGATGACAACACCAGAACTGAATGCAGGAAAACTTGCACCAGTGAGTTTGATTGCTTGGAGGTCAAAGAAAATCAGGAGAAAAGCAGGAAGCGCATCCTTGGCCGAATCAGTGTCTCTTAGCACGGCACTTGGGGCGATGGAAAAGCAGTATGCCATGATGATGAGCATTAGATTTTCCAAGTTCGATCCCCGGAACTTTGCGGAGGACACCGAGATTCAGCTTGGACTACGTGGATCCCCTACAGTCATAGCATCAGAGGACCCAAAGTACTTGGACCCTGACACGGTTGCTGTGGTGGATGCCAAGTCCATCTTTGACTCTACCTCAAATCCGGGTTCTCAATTCCAAGGAGAATGTGACAGATCAGCACTGGAAGCGGCGATCATACAGGAATCGTTGGCGAAGCTACGTGCAAGACTACGTTGGTTGCCACACAACTTGAACCCAGCGGATGCCTTAACCAAACTCCCTGGACAAGCTCACATGGCACCAATGTACCAGATGTTGAAGACCCACAGCATGGTGATACAACAAGAAGCCACTGAACTTTCAATGGGACGTCAAGGAGATAACAGAAAGAAGGAGCGAGGATGACGAGACCTACTACCAGATAGCTCGCACGTAGAAGTTTCCTTTCTTTTGGCAAAACTCCTTGCCGCAAAATTTTGAGAGGCTGTGAATCCTGAATTAGAATCCAAAGGAGTCTAAAGACAGTAACAGCTTGCATGTTCAGTGTCGCTTCATGGTTTCACAGGACAGGTCAGACATGCAGTCTAACTGCAGGCCTTGAGTTGCTCAAGTGTGAAAACAACAGCGCTTTTGCCCTGTTACACTCTAAACTACTTCAGTCACTTTCAAACAGCACAGGCTCTTGAAAAAAGACTTGCTTTGTAAGTATAGAAGGAGATTAAAGTGACTTCTAAGAGACTTGAACTTTAGAATCATCACCCCTCAACCTTTTCTGAAAAGAAGGCAACTTGTACAAAGAGTGCTGCTTGTGGAAAGGTTGCTACAAGACAACTACTAAAAGGTCAAGAAAGTGCACGGTCACAGTCCCCTGCTCTCAATTTTTTTTTGGGCCCGCAGGAAGGTTTCGCGAACCGCCGAAACATGCCTCATGCCTGTATAGTTCATTTGCAGGCGAAGGTTCTGCTGAGCAGACTCGTGAAGTCTAGTCCGTAAACGGCGACTCATAAATCATCTCGTTGGAAAAAAGGGTTACATTTTCGGAAACAAAGCGCTTTCGCCAAGCTGCATTTCTGGACGAGTTCAGAGTTGAATGTCTGGTCGAAAGTCATGTTTGTAAGTTACACCGAGATTTAGAAAGAAGGTATTCCTGTACAAAATGTACAAATCACATTTGTTTTTGGTATGTGAATGTGGATTCCCACCTTTTTTTCTTAGATTTTTGTCGTTGGAAGAGCGGAGCTTTCACCAAACATTTCAGGTACCTAAAATGGAGGAATCCTCACCTATGTAAGCTGTATGGATTTCGGCTTATGTAAGGGAAAGCCCATCCCCCAAAATAGCCTTATTTCAGGTTCAGGAAACCCTTTAGGTTTTCTTGCAACTTTTGGTCAAGCTTGCGATCACCTTAGAAAAACCACAAATTCCCTGCCAAGAAATGCCAGGAAGATTTGGATGTTTCCGAAAATAGTGGTACCCCCAAATCATCCATTTTAATAGGGTTTTCCATTATAAACCATCCATTTTGGGGTACCCCTATTTTAGGAAACACCCAAATTTCGGAAGCAGAACTGTATCCCCCTCATAGGTGGAGTTTTTTCTCGCTCCGTGGCCGCCTTTCCGGCTCAAGTTTGCGGGGTCCGCCGCAGCCGACAAATTGTCATCAGCTCCAAACAAAGCCACCGGAAAACTTTTTTTTTCGCCAAAGACTCTTTTTTCTTGTCATATTGTCGGCGTCAAGATTTTCCAATTCTTGATGTTGGGACTCAAGAATCACAGCACGGTTGTGATTTGGAGAAGCTTCTCAAACTTGAAGTTGCAAGTCAAAAGGAAGCCAAAGAAGCCCACTCTCAACGATTTATCCTAGAGTCAGTCTTCCGGGCCATTGGCCCGGCTCGTTTTTGTCTGACGCCATGAACAAGACGCGGGTAATCTTGGGAGATGGGGGGGGTGCCTTGCACATAGAAAACTGCACACTACACCATAGAAGAAAATGTAGGTAATGCAGTGATGTGGGTCCTAGTTTGGTCGAACAACAATTTCCGAAAATCTGTAAAGATTTAGAGACATGCCACTTGAAACAGCCATTTATAACCGGATGTTTCAGGATCCAGGTATGTGGTAGGCAGTAAGAACTGGGAATCGGTGACTGCGACATCGAATAGATCCTCAAATCGACCAAAATGGTCCACGTGTGGTCGACCATTTTGCAGGGTGCTTGGCACCAAGAAAGAGCCCTGGTACCTAACTTAAATGAGGCAAAAAACTCTAGGAGTCACTTTTTTCGGATTCTTTCATCATGGAATTTCCAATGGGCAGAGGGATTGGCTTAAGGGGGCACTTCATATTTGTCTAGTAACTTCTCGCAAGATGATTTGACAGATACAAATCCTTTCTATTTGACATGTATATATCTAGCATATATCATCCATATTTGTATTCATGGCTAGTCACTCAACCTACCCCCTTTTTCCCCCAACGTTACATCTCCCCCAGAAGAAAATAAGAGTTTTAATAAGGCCTTATTAAGGGGAAAACAATGGTTACTAACCGCTTAATAAGGCAGGCTATTTCTGGGGGGGGGGGAGTAGGTTGATCAGCCATACAGGGTACCGCCTGGCAAGGCGATGCTAGATGCCTTGATGGGCCCTGGGCGAAATCAATTGGTGAAGGCACGGCCTGAAAACTGGGGGAGTAGGATACCGTTCTCAACACCCCAAAAAATGTCAATCGAAAAATGTCGCCCTATTTAATTTAACAGGTCGATGTTGTTTTTTTGTTGGAGTTTCGGATTGTTGGGAGGGATTTTTTTTTTTGAAAATTCTCAGGGACTCAATGTTTGAGGCTTTTTCCTCAAGGCATGCCCCAGGCATCAGTTTTCTTTCGGCAAGTTTTGGCCCCTTTCGGGAGCCATTTTTCAGTGTGGTGGGCAGGGAGCAAGCCAGATACGGCAGGAGCTTGAAAGATGGTGAAACCTAGGGAAATCTGTAATTCCGATTAAGAAGGATGGCACTGGAAATGCATTGGACAGTCCCTACACATTTTGAGAAAAAGAATGACATTCAAACAAACAGTGCAGTTTGACCTGTTGACCTTGATGGTTGCGGAAAGGTCTGGAAAGATTGAGGGGGAATTAATTATACAGCTATGAGTCTATGTGTTGAGTAGGTATTTGCTGTATATGTATATATATATGTTTATATGCATAAAAATGGATGAATATATATGGTATACATAGATGTGTGCATACATATTTGCACATCGATTTTCAGATATTCATGTACGTACTTACATACATCTACCACACGCACACAAACACACTGCAAAAACATTATATCCCTCGCCGAGTGTTAGCAGGGTTCCGATTAATTTGTTTGCAGTTGCAAGTCCACCTGTGGGATGTATAAAACCATGTAAACACTGGGATTAAAAACCATATCAATTGGTTTTCGCCGGACTTCTGAACCATCAACAGCAGTATGGAATGACTGATGAAGGCTATGGATGTATAGCAGTCGCACATTATGACCCCCTTCCAGCTCAGGACGAAGCAAATGCCAAGGAGAAGCTAGGGGAACTCAGAAATTTCGACAAAAAAAACGGGTGTCCAATTTTTGGGGCACCGAAAAAAAACACGTGGTGAAAAAAGTGTCCAAGAACTCGAATCATTCAGCTATGTTGGGGTGAAAGAATGACATATATATACATATATATGATACATATATCACAATTATCACACACACACATTTTTATATTTACACACTATATTGCTCTAGTTGTATATATATATATATATATATATTGTATGTAGTGATTTAGTATCCCGCAGCTGCAACAACTTGGAACAACCATTTTGACGATATCAAGTCCTAAGAGGATATGGAGAACGGCATGTTGGAAAATCTACTCTTGAAACAGCTGGAGGCACATGGTCACAAAAGCAGACACAGAAGTATATGTCTAGAAGCTGTACATAGATTGTTTGGATTGTGTAGGAATGTGTAGGAATGGTGGGTGTGTTTTCACTTATGTAAATATAACGTAGATGCCATGTTTTCCCACTCTTGACATCACAGGGCATTCCCAAACCTTCTAAAAGACTTCCCTGTGGTGAATGATTGTCAAACTTGGTCTTCACCTAGACACTGTTCCAAAGGCCTTCAAAGCTTCCAAAAAAAAAACGGCGGCTAAAGCGGTGAAGCGTTGAAGGGAGAGATTCGCCATACACCCTGGTGGTCAAACCTGTCCAAATTCCAAGCATAGAACTGATCAAAATCACATCCAAATGAATGGACCGTAGATTTGTGGTCGAAGCCAATCAGTTGGTGAAATATGTTGTGTGGAGATTTGCGGTTTTCATCTTCTATCAACATGTTGCCGATGAAATTTTCGCAAACTTGTCCGGAGCTCAGATGAGTAGCCAGCAACAAGCACAATAGAACGCACGCCAAATAGTTCCCACGTATTGTAGTCCCATATGTACCGCTTTCTGGCGGTAGATGGTACTGCCCAGCTAAACGGCTATGTAAACCGGCGGTTTGTTTCCGTGGAATCTGGGATGACGGTGCCCAAACCCGCCAACTAATGAAAGTTGGAGGGGGAATCTTAGAAAAGTGACTGAAGACTTCAGTTTTGGTGAAAAGTGGTTTAAATTCCTCCCAAGATCACTCCTTCGTTTCCATTGGAGAGATCTAAATCATTTGAAAGCAGCAAGCCAAACCAATCCTGCTAAACCATTATGTAAAACAGAGGGAGCATCGTGGCTTAGAAAGTTTCATTCACATCCCTCTTCGTGAAGTTACCATTTGATCTTGCACGTCAATAGATTATCAATGAAAAGTTCTAGATGAAATCAATTACCCCCCCCCCCCCCCAGAAATTTAACGTTAGATACCATATATATATATATATATATATATATATATGGGCCATTCTTTTGAAAAGGAACCCACCTTTTCCTTACGGCCCTTACGGCCCTTGGCCATTTTTTTGGGTATCCGATACCAGCCGTTAGGGACTGCTGGAGACACCGAGGTTTAAGGATGCAACTGTTTGCAAGAATTACTTGGTGGGTTTGTGTCCCTTAGATGCGCCCGGGAAACCAAGGAGAAACCTTGAAGCAAAGGAATGGATGGTCTTCTTTGTTGGTGGTGTTGTTGTTGTTGTTGTTGTTGTTGTTGTTGTTGTTGTTGTTGTTGTTGTTGTTGTTGTTGTTGTTCTGGTGGTGGTGAAGGTTGTTTGTTTTCGTGGCCGCGGTGGCGTCATCCATTTGGGCCTGGTGACGCATTGACGACTCGCCGCCCAGGTCCATGCTGGGCGGCAAGCGAAAGTTTGTCGTGTGTGAGAAGTGCTCTGAGCGGGCTTGCTTGAAGTTGCAATTGAGCAATGAACAAAACCTTGACTATTTCGCTTTATATTGGGGGGTTATAAAACCCAGTCTTATAGGGATCTCAAGAAGCTATTGTAAGGATCCTCAGCAACCAATCAGTATAATGCAATGTCATAAGGGTTTTGAACATTGCTCGATTGACTTGTTGTTCTCGCGGGGTGTAGGAGGGGGGTTTAAGGACAGTGTTTCGCTCTCAAGATATTTGTTTGGTTGGTCAAATGATTAGCCAGTTGGGAAAGATGTTTGCTTTGCAATTTTTGGCGACTCATTTGACCAAATTTGGCTAATCATCTGGTTGTTTGGTTGCTTCTCCAGAAAATTTGGTAGATTCCTGCGGGGGTTGTTCTGGATAAGTCTGTTCTTCATTAGCTTCTATCCACAGGTTTTGCTTTGTGCTGAGCCCCGGCCCTGCGCAGACTATGTCAAAGTTGGTGACCCTACAAATGCTGTTGATTCCTACAAGATGAACGTACTGACACTAATACCCTGGGGGGATGTTGTGACAAACCCACAAGAGCCATGTTGAAAAGTTGGAATCAAGACTGATAGGTAATGAAAATTTGTTATATGATGTTCATCAAAGGCTCAAAGGATTTTTCCTTGCAGATGGTTTATGGCTACATGTGCGTGGTACCCTGCCGGCCATGTACCACTGCCAGGATTCATTCAGATATGATGAAGGACAGGGAGGGAATCATTGGTATAGAGGTGATGTAGGATACCCTCCTGGGAACCAAAAAAAATCCCTTACCGTTTGGCACTTCTCCAGCTGGGACATGGGGGGTCCCGGTACCCTGTTTTGAATGAGGTGCAAGGGACTCAACTCAGGAATACTTTCACAACTTTAAGGATTTTTTGAAGGCAGACTGTGATGTATGATGTCAACCACCCTTCATACTGTTGATTGTTCAGAAATCCCAAGGCCAACCACCGTTTGGATGTATAAAACTCTGTAAGTAATGGGATGTTTGCCTTTTGCCTTATCAACTGGTGGGGAGTTTCTTTCATCAACAGTAGCCAACTTGCAATGAAACGTGTTTTTTTGGGCCCCCGATACTGTGTCAGAAAGAAAAGATGGAAGCAAGATATGCCTGGCATCAAACCATCCCAAATTTTTGGAAAGGAAACCACCCTCCACTTTCCTTTCTGTCTTCTTCAGGGACTATGTCTGAGTTAAGCGACCTTGATGTACATATTGACATAGCTGTTTAGCAAAAAACCCACGGAGACGGAACTGTTCCTGGTAGAAATTGGTCGGACCTTTTGGGGGGTTTGCTGAGTTTAAAAGGGGTCATGGTTTGATTTCCAGTGCCTTTCCCCCCCCCTCCCCCCGAAACGTCCAAGCGTCCAACCGTCAACGCAGGAACAGCTCAACAAGCACCCCGATGCTGAGGTGAAAGTTTGGCGGGCAATGGAAAATCACAAAAATCGACTCAAAGGCTACGTAAATTACCAAGCAAGTCTATGTCAAGATATAGGTTTGGTTACCAACTCCTGTTTGTACTCCGGGTGGTTGTAACATTGTAACCTTGCCTTTTCTTATATAGTTGAGTCCGTTGCTTCGTTCCAAAGAGATGTTCCAAGTTCCCTCTGTTTCAGCAGGGTCGTGTTTCATGGAAGATGGGAAGGGGGAACCAAGTTTTGGCACACCCAGGGCTTCAAAAAATACCCCAAACCCATGGGAGAGAGAGAGCTCCCGGCCGTAAAGAAAATAAGGGGTACTTTAGGTGAACAGTTTCAGGGGTCCTAGATTTTTTGTTTTCTTTTTGTTTGGGCTTTTCAGTTTGGGTAAGAAACTTTGAGGTGAACAAATGAGTTGCTTAGTTGCTTAGTGTTGGTGATAATATATTTCAATATATTCGGAAGTGAGAACCCCCCCTACACGACCAACCTGAACCACGAACTGAATCAAGTCTAATGAGGAACTTACCTTAACAGAAAGCGATGCTTTTTGGGTAGATCACTTCTTTTCTGTTGCCAGAAGAGTGGATTCCTAGATATCATATCACCTGCACCATCCACCCCTTGGTTGACCTGTTGGGGGACCCCCATCCTCGGGCAGAAACTGAAGCGGGAGTATGAGAAGATGTTGGTTCGAGATTTGGATTTCGTCCGGAGTCCCATGGGGGAAAATTTTTGGGTTGGTGTGGCCAGGACACTGGGTAGGGAAAAAAACGATGGATAGAATCAGATGATGCCTTGGTGAAGTTTCTCTTAGGTTGCCTGATCTTGATGATTTTGCGGCAAGCGTGTGATGGACAGTTAAAAGAAGAAAGAGAGAAAAAAGAGAAAGGATAAGGAGAAAGAGGCATACACTGAGAGAATCATGGAGTATATCGTCGATAACAAAAATAGATCATAACACTTAGTAGCAACAATGCAATATATTATGCATGCTGAACATGATGGAACAATAACAGCGATAAACATCATGAGCAGAATGAAACACCAGCACCAAAAGCAACATCACACACCAACACCCAACATCCAACAGCAGCACCAGCACCAACACCAAAACCAATGCCAACACCAATGCCAACGCTACTACAATTGCTTTGCTGAAAGCTTCGGCTTTCATTTTTTTTGGCCGTCACTCGTTGTTTCCAAGTCGTTTGCTTCATCATGGCTCAGCATTGTGACCAGAAACCATGACTTTGTCCAAGGTGATTCGAGAATGTGAAGCCCACATCGTGTGGAACCTTAGAGGGATGCTGGCCTAGCTGAAATCCAACTCACCCTCAAATGCTGGGGTGCCATGGAGATGTTTTTTTGTTTTTGATTTACTATCGGGTGCCATGGAGCTGATGCTTTGCCTTTTTTGTCGGTTTTTTAAACTTTTAACTACTTTTAACTATTTTTCTCATATGGATTTCTGTTAGTATTTGTTGTTGTTGTTGTTGTTGTTGTTGTTGTTGTTGTTGTTGTTGTTGTTGTTGTTGTTGTTGTTGTTGTTGAACCAGCGATATTTGGGGAGCTGGGGATCATGCATGAAACACGTGCGAAACTTGGAATCAAAAGATCCCAAAGCCAACGCTGGGTAGTGGCCGCCCTCAACCATGAGGGCTGGAACACGGCAGTGGAAATGAGGGTTTATAGGGATCCCCTACTAAAAATATGATAATCCTGGTGGTGACTGGCATCCTGGGCAGGGGGGGGATGCTGTGGGATGGAGGGATTTGAGAGTTATTCCAGCAAATGCAAGGTTGATCAAGACACACACCCTTCGGAGTCAATTCCCATTCCCCAAGGCACTGGAGAGGAATCGGATACGAGAGGCAACATTGTGGCCGGGTGGTTGGTGGTTTCGACTAGGAAGGTAGGACCCAACCATACTGCACAGGCCGATTATGCAGTCATTCTTACGACGATTTTTGGAGCCAATTTTGAAAGGAGCAGTCAATAATTATTGCATGAGGGGGGTCATTTAGCAAGTCTAGTGCTTCATCACTTGGCAGATGCACAGATATTGATATTGAATCATCTTGAAGAACATTGAGTATATAATCTTGAATGATAGTGAAGATGGATGGTATTGACAAGTCAAAATTGCACAACCTCAAAATTCCAGAATCCAAAACATGGTTTTTGCACAACCCCGGTTCGCGCGTGAGGACGTCCGACGAAAGAAACCGCCACTGCCCATACAAGTCAACGACAGGCGGGAAACCCAAAAATGGAGGTTTGGTTTAGATTATTTTCCTTTTCAATTGAGTGATTTTTGTATCGTTCCGGCCGTTATGATTTTGCGGGGGTGTTTCATGCAAGTCTATCTAATCAGTGCTATTAGGAGGGCTATAAAAAGGGGGCTGGGAATGATAAGAATTTGGAACTAAGCAGCTCCGAAATCTCAAAATCACTGGGGGTTGGGGTCTTTGAAATGATTGCCTGCTCAAAAAGGGCTCAAGATTGTGGTGAGGATATCAGGATTTGAAGATTGTCAGGTCCTCAAGCGCCCATATGGTTGTATGTTATGTTATATACTTACCTGATGCCGGGGAACTTGAACCCTTCCTGTTTTTGAAGGGTACCCTGGGATGTACTAAAAGGAATCCATACACAATATCACAATAAGATCCGTATCAACTGCAGGATTCGGATGAAATGAAAATGCCATTCAACAGACCACGCACGGCACAAGAGTTGCTCTCCATTGCTTGACGGTGACCTTAACGGTAGGTTCATTGAGAACACGCACTCCACTTGAAATAACGCTACCGTATCAAGTATCAGTTATCAATTATTTATCAAGACCATTATTTGTCAATTTACTGGGTATCAATTTGCAATTGCATCCTGGCATCACCATCTGTTTCTTGTTTAGCTTACTTCGTTTTGTCAAGTGAGCCACGAAGAAAATAAGACCTTACTTTCCATTATACTGTTTCTTTTCATAGGGATCCTTATGTTGGCTGCTTATACTCCCGATGTAATTGGGTAATATAATCACCAATATATCCTGAAGAAGCATTTTTTCTTTCATTGCTCAGTTCGGTGTTCGGCATGGAAAAAACAGCGATGAACGCCGAACGAAAAACCCGGGTGAGGCTTGCACAAATGAAGCGCGAAAGCTCCGTGTTTTGGATGTATATTTTGGGGAGGGGAAGAATTTTTGGTGGACTGCCAGCTGTCAGCTGGGTACAGTCAATATGGATCCATGATTCAAGCAGTTTTGCGACTTGCACATGCGGATCCAGGAATGCTATGTCAAAGATGCCCAAGTTTTTTGGAGCTTTAGTGTTTCGATATGTGCATTTTGGTTTCCTGAGCTCAACATGGAATTACTTAACAAAAAAACCGCCTCCTGTTGAGGGAGATCATCTTCAGGATGTCATCGTAGCACCTGAGCACAGCACCGGGAGCCGAAACACCGAGGCTTTGATACAGAGAGCTGAAGCATTAGATGATGACAAATTGAAAGAAAAAGAGGCCTTGACCACACAGGCCGTTGAATGAAGGGGGCTGGTTGGGTCTCTGAGGAGGGGGTGGGGGGGCAGTTTTTGGACTGGGAAACAATTCCAGGCGTATGCACTTGGAGATTTGCACCAGAATAAATTCCGCATTCACGTTCAGAGACCTCAGGAAAGTAAAATCATAAAACTATTGAAGAATTATGGGCCATGTGGTTTTTGGTGGCCAGCAGTGCAGCAGATGGGGAAATCCCATTTGGCAGGAGTTTGCTGTGGACTGACGCTTGATTCAAGAATTTTTGACGTCTTGGTCGTTACATATCTTCATCTCTGGCATCTCAAAGAGATCGTTCCACTGAAAGGGCAACCCACGTGGAAAGCAAGCCCAATCGTCACCCAGCCAAAAAATGTTGATTCTCTGGCGTGCTACGTACTGACACTCGGAAATGAGCTGAAAGTGGCAGTTGGTTCTCATTAAAAATGCCCGAGCAATGCCCTAGCTAGATAGATATGCATCGGGGCGTGCCTAAATCAGGTAACTGGTGCAATAATCTCTTCATTTTGGACGAAGGGAACCCTATGAGCTCGTACTATCCGATCCACTGTCACACTGTTTAGACATATTCGTGGAAAGGCTTCTTGGCCTCCAACGGATGTTGTCCTTTGAACCCGAAAAAAACGACAAGCTTTTGCAAGGCCAATGAAGTTCTGAAAGAACGTTTGGGATGCTCAGTTGCTGCAAACCAGACGGTGTTTCACATCTTTTTGCCCAGCGAAGCGGGGGTTTTAAGCGACCCGCGGACCCGCGCTGTCTTTTTGAGGAAGATGACTTCGTATAACTTGGGGTTTCATATCATTTTTCACACGTTAGTAGCGATATTATAGATGTGCAGTTTTATGGAATACACTAGCTATGTGTGGCTAGTGAATGAATTGCAACGCCATGACACGGACGAACTGTGGTCTTCCTGACCACTTGGTAGGTTAGTTGAGATGAAACAATCAGTTGAAGGTGTTTTCCCGCGGGTTAAATCGACTCAAATTCCAACTTTTTTTGAAGCACCAAGATGTAGGTTGAAATGCCGAAACTGAAGATAACGCAAAGGCAATGGCATTTGCTTGCTTTGCACAAAAACATTTTTGTTCCATCATTGGAATGTCTTTTTGCTTCAGTGCAATGGCTGCGGTTTTTTTTCTTCAACATTTCCTAAGCAATGAGCCAATACTATTGACACAGGGAATGTCTCGAGATCAATCACAATTGATTATAGCAAATAACCCCGACAAATGTTTACAGGCACTGTTTTTGAGACAAAGCTCTGAGCAGAGAAGGATCCATGATGCAGTTTTCCAATCAAATGAGGAAGTTTTTGTTTTTGGAGGGTTGTGCGCCTTCAAATCTCAACGTTTCACCCAACAAAAGCAACAAGAAAGAATCAGTTGAGTCCACGTTTTTTTGTGTGGCGACATTTTTTTTTAAAAAACCAATAAAAACTTTGGCAGGTAAGTTCCAAAATTTGTGGAGGAATCGAATGTCATCTAGGCGGTGGTTTCAAATGTGTTTTATTTTCATCCCTATTTCGGGAAATGATCTATATAATTTACTAATACTTCTCAAGTCTCAAACGGGTTGTTTCAACCACCACCAACTACTGTAGTCATTTTTGAAGGACATTTTTTTCGTCAAAACAAGGGTTTGGGATGAGTGTTTTGGACCCAATTCCTTCCACTGGTTCCACTGGTTCAAGGTGAAGAGATCTTGGAAGAAGAAACGAAGATCCTTGGGATTTCAGTCCGTCATTTTTTTTTCGGGAACCTCGTGGTTTCAGGATAGGGATACACACCCGAAGTTTAACATGACATAGCCCCTGAAAAATGATGGGAAAGGAAGATTGCTTTCCTTTTGGGATGGCTTATTTTCAGGGGCGAGCTGTTAAACTTCCAGGGAGTGTAACTCAAGATCATCCTAGCATTGCAAAGCTGACCTTTCAGTAATTCATAGAAGATAGCAACGAAGAAGGCATCATTTTGATGAATAGTAGGGAAGGATGGGCATGTTCCATTGCTGATTTCTTTTCGCAAGAGGGTCGAATCTGGTGAAATGAACAGGTTATTGATTCATACACTGGCAAATCGGGTGACGCAACGCAGATTTACATGTGTGTTTGTGATGTGATGGATGTCAGTCCGTAGGGGACCTGTTGCGGACTCCGGGTTTCTTGAACTCCAACCTGATAGATCGGTGGTTATTAACGGGTGCACTGTGACTTGAAACCAGAAAGCTCTGTTGAATGTGGCCCTTTCAATCCATGGATTCCGTACCACCAACACTAGACAGCTTTCTCGACTTCCACGTGGGGCTGAGGAAAGCCATCGCGGCATTGCCGCCACAGGTTGTGGGGGGAAAAACACGTCGCAGAAGTTTCCTTCAACGCTGGCGTTTAGGGGGTTAGGGGGGCTGCCAGGTAGGAAAATTGGTAAAACTTTACGAAGATGGTAACTGGTTGTGATCCAAAGTTGGTGCTTCTCCACTCTGCACCTAACGGTCTCCACCACCTTTCATCACCACTGAACTATTGGCTTCGGGACAATGATTTTTGGCATCCGCCATCATCGGTGCCAAAGTCAGGGTGTTTTGTGATGGCATGCTGGTTTTCGGATGTTTCTGGTGTACAGCCGCCCATCAATAAAGTCAATACGGACACTATATATAAACATGATAAGACGTACCCTTTCTCCCATAATCATGGAAGTGGAAAATGACCTGATTGTAGAGGAAACTACAGTTGGAGGGAACCATTTTCCACTTCCACGATTGTGGGAGGAAGGGTAAAAGGTTGCTCAGTTTGAACGTTTGAAATATGGCATTTCTTTGTGCCCACATGGAATTTTTACTGGCATTTCATCCCAGTTGCTGAATGCCGTGGAGGAATCTCCTGCAGTGTGTTCCCTTCCGGGGTGGTTGAAAACTCAACGCCTGCCAGGATATATGTGAGGCAGAGTGCGGTGGAGTGGAGTGAGAGTTGGAGGGAAGTACAGTAGCTTTTCTGGGTGGTGGTTTCATTTTTTTTCTAAATTTTCACCCCGATCCTTGGGGAAATGATCCAATTTGACGATCATATTTTTCAACTGGGTTGGTTCAACCACCAACTCGTTTTTTTTTCAAGGTTTGGTGGATGTGATGGCCCATTCAATGAGGAATGTCATATGTCAGTTGGTTGCACTTTGGAGTTATTGAATTGGAAGACCATACTGAAGAAGCCACACTTTGGGGAAGTTGCTGCGGTATACCTAGTCCCTAATCGTTTTTTGCCCTCACTTTGTTTCAGACGGTTATTTGGATCCATTCTCGCTTTGTTTACCATGTCTTTTCAGTGCTGTTTCGTTCCATCACCCCGAACGGTTCGCCTTTTTTTTGGCGGGCTAGCGTTTTCTGCTCAAAAGAAACATTGCAGTCAGACATGCCGAAAGTCACCA
The DNA here is from genome assembly GCA_000507305.1 of Breviolum minutum Mf 1.05b.01. Taxonomy (NCBI): domain Eukaryota; class Dinophyceae; order Suessiales; family Symbiodiniaceae; genus Breviolum; species Breviolum minutum. The sequence goes on along the minus strand of DF239937.1, from coordinate 105,797 downwards.
AGTGCCAGCTGAGATGAGCTGTTCATTGGAAGCTGGAACCATCTCCACCGAAAATTTCTAAACAATAAAGGGGGGACCGTAGGTGAGTTAGGGTTGTCACATGGCAGCTGAAGGTAAGAAAAAAAGTTTTTCCAAAACATTTAGTGTATATAGCAGCTATGAAATAAACATTTTTCTCTTTTTTTGCGGAGGCTTGCAGTTCAAACCGACCAAGCGAGTAAGTTTTTTTTGAAGCAAGAAGGATCTGCGTGTCAACAGTTTCAGTCTACTCGTTTACTTGAGTTCATTTCATGTGATCATCCCATCAAAAAATTACATTCTCCAAAACTAACATAGCCCCTGAAAATGGAAAATTGGAAGATGTACTTTCCTTCTGGGTTTTTTTGCCTATTTTCAGGAGCCAAACTACTAGTTTTAGGGAGGGTCGGAAATTCACCGGATCTGAATTTTTCCCCATGCCATGGAGCTACACCAAGCGCCAGATCAAGCGTATGCCGTACCAGTCGCGCGACGTTCCCCTGAGTGGGGCTGGTTGGAATATTTGCTGCATGCCAGTTGTGCCTGGCCAACAAGATGAGAAGGATATGGAAAAAATTTGTCAAGGAAAAAATCAGTAGTGTGATGGTTTTGGCTAAAGAGAAACCTTGCCCTAAGATGACATAGCTTATATTTCAGAATTATCAGCTTAAAAGTGACATGGTTGAATTCTGACGGAAGATACGGTTTCTGCACCGTGCAGATTTTCAAGCTGTTCCCAGCGTTGCGTCTTCATTCTGCAGTTGGATCAGCTGCCAAGTCTTAACCCTTTCTTTCACAGGGGTGCAAGCTGTTAGTTTTAGGGAGAGTCACCAACCAAAATGATCTGCTTCTTTCAGGCCTTCTGAAGATTAGCTAAGATTCTAAGGTTTTCTTCGGGGTATATTGTCACTCCCATATTGTCTGCAAAAAAAAACCGTATGGCTTGTGGCTCGTGGGACATAGGTTGTTCCCCAGTTCTTGGCGACCAATCCGGAGGTAGTACTTATCGCCTCCGCCTTCGTTCTGCATGCTCGGTGGCGAACAAGCGCTTAAGTGTGGAGTTCGATGCCAGATGTAAAGGGCCACCTGGCGGTTGCAACTTTTGAGGATCCAAGGTGACCCCAAAGAGGACACATAATGAAGTTGGGGATTTGTGGTTGGGGAGAGAGATTTTTGCCAGTTTTCTTTATTTGGAGTGGTGGCAGTGGTGTTTTTTTTTGGGGGTGGGTGGGAGGTATGAGGCAAATCATATGAGGATGGTAGGATGATGGTGATGGTGACGCTGATGCTGCGGCTGCTGCTGGTGAAGGTGATGGCAATGATCAAGTAATATCAAGTTGAAGTTGAAGGTGGTGGTGGACTGCCACTACTAACCGGCCCCCCAAAAAAACCACCAGCGGCTGATTTATGTTAGGACGTTTTGGTATAAGGTCACCTTGCTGTAACCTGCCATTTCTGGCAGTACCCTCGAAGTTTACCAAATCGCCACTGCAAAATTACCATCTCAATAGGAAAGTATATAATCTTCCAACCATCATTTTTCAGGGTCTATGTTAAGCTCCGGGGCTGTATCATTTTTTTTAAACAGATGACTTCCTTCAGCACCAAGCACAGCCTGCACGCCTGGTGGTTGCCTTGTTTGCCCAAGGCTCTTGCAGCTTCATGCCTGGCTTCCGGTAGCAGAGATACCCTTTGGGCAAAGTGTTGAGGACGGAGCTTCGAAAGTGTTTGAAAGGCTTTATACCTTCAGGTGATGCACGTTGAGTGTTTTGATTGATGTATGTCAATGGTCTTGGCCCTGGTTTTTTTTGGGGGATGTCACTGGATTTTTTTTTTTGGCCCGCAATGTAGCGCGAGCTGAGCATCGTGCAATGGATGGGTAGCTACATATTCTGTAGATGTTCGTATTGAACGACTCTTTCCTGTCCCTTCACGTTGTAGGACATTTGCAGGAACGGTTTCAAAGCAGGGCACGTGGGAGCAACTAAGCCTATCATTAAGTCTTGCGGACGTCTGTTTGCACTTGTGGGTTTGCGTTTCTGGCCAAGGCATTTTTTTTAGAAGCCTGAACATCATCATATTAGATATACATCAGAGATCCAGAACCATCCCCTACCACCTCAGCCTTGATTAAATCCCGGTCGTTAAGGATGAAATATAACAACCTTGGATTGAAAAAACCTTGACACATTTTTTGATACACTCCGGTAATCTAACATAGCAATGGAAAATGGACCCATTGAAGATGTATTTCCTATAAACATGGTGATATTCCATTGCTATGTCAGTTTACCGGAGGGTAGTTAATTAACACCTTGGATTGAAACAACCATCAGTTTTGGGGCCCTTGGAAGCGCCTCAGATTGGATGAAATGAGGTTTCTTTCCACGTGGGCAATCTACAACTTCCGAGGCATTTTGGAGCGCTTTGTGGGGGATGGTGGGAAAAACGGCAGTATGAATGGGAGGTGAATGGGATACACTCCGGTAAACTAACATGGCAATGGAAAACGGACCCGGATTGAAGATGTATTTCCTATTGAACATGGGGATATTCCATTGCTATGTTAGTTTACCAGAGGCTATCATGGGATCTATGCCATGCGGATGGGGGAATTTCATGAGATATTTATGAAAAAAGTTTTGGATCCCTTCTACGAAGTAACAGTGGAAAGTGAAGATAAGTAGGGATAAACATCTTGTTGCATGGGGCGATTGCCCAATATATAATGGTCATCCAAACTATCGCCATGAAAACAACTAAGAAATAAGGTATCAACAATGCCTTAGTAAAAGGCCATGATCTTCATGTTGGCAGGGTCGTAGGAGGACCACGAAGTGTCTTACAGTTCACAGCCAACATTGCAGACCTAATGACAGTTGAATGCTAAGTGAACCACCACTTCTGTGTTGATACTGGGCTGCAAAAAGGAATCCCATTTTTTTGGGGGGGGTTAAGAAAAGACCTGTGACTGGGAAGATCTTCTGATGGTCGTTTTTTGGTTGGCCCATTGCTGGCATCACCCAAGAGACCCATGAACCGCAGTTTGTACGATGATGGCCGTGATCGTGGTGGCAATGATCGAGGGCACAACGTCAAGAGCCGTGGTAGGTGGGGGCACTGTTTGCGCAGGGTGGATCCGGTGAGCTGGGTGTTGGACCTATTATTTGGGCCTGATTCAATCATTAATGCTGGGATTTTGTGGTGGTTTGAACGATTTTTTGGTATTTTCACAGCGTTTCTTGGCGAGAGGAGTTGACTGTGACGGAGGTTTTTCATTTATAGCTTTTTATTTCGAGCAGGAGGATTTTTTCAGCTGTTAGGGGCTGAGAGTTTGAAGATATGCCCGACGTTGTCATTGTCAAAACGTTTCAAACTCCAGGTCTCTTCCTGCTGGACGTCGTTTGTATGTGCCTTGACACGATGACGGGCCGAGGGTGGATAGCAGATGACAACGTTGGTGATGATCAATGGACATGGATACCTGCCACGGTGCTTGGGAAGATGATTGTCTTTCTCTGTAGGCATATGTTGGTTCGCAGGAGTGCGACTACAAGTAGGACTGTACAACCTATTGCTATGTTTTTTTCTGAGTATTTTTGTTCTAGAAAAAATCGCATTTTGTAGCAAGAAATCATGCAGCAACACAACAATAGTCAACATTTCTCGCCATTTTTCAGCTTTCAACAAGCAAGATTTTGTTAGCAAAGTCACTTCGCAAGGTCCACTTGGCAATGCTAAGATCCCTGTGTGCAGCCTCAGGAGTTCTTGCTCTGTCGTGTTGGTGCTGGCCGTTCCTATCTGATAGACAAGGCAGCCCAAGCGGAAGCGCAGATGCAATTATGATGCATCACGCGAGTCATGAATGTTACTTCAGTTCAGCTTATAAGGGAACCCTTCAAAATGACTTTATTTCTCCTCTCTAACTCTTGACAAGACTTGCCATGTGTCAGACTTAGATGTAGAGGAGAGAGGGATGTGCGGGATCACCAGCCGTTGGACCCGTTTAAAAAGAATTGCAGATTTTCATATTGCAGATATTCCTGGAAATCCTTGATTTTGTGGGCAAAATCTCGGGATGCCCTGGCCAAAAATATCCTTCAGGTAGTTTAGGATACGGGAATCCGGACCCCAAAACCGCCGAAACATTCAGCTTCAGGATTTATAAGACATTGCCCGGAATTCCCTTCTGGGGATCCGTGGGGCTGGTTTTTTTTACCTCAATTTCCCATGGAAATTACCTAAATTCATGTAGGTAAATATACCATTTTCCATGGATCCTTTACACCTCCGAAAACTAACATAGATACCAAAAATGATGGGCCTTGGAAGTTTTGGAAGATGTATCTCCTTTCAAACCATGGCTATTTTTGGGTAGCTATGTTAGATTTCAGGGTTTTTTTGTCCAAATCTTTGCCTCACTTGAACTCCAACTTCTGAGTTCCCGAGGAGAGCCTGGCATTACCACCCGAGTTTGACAGCTTCTGTGTTCGTCACAGCCCTGCCAACGAGCAGGTGATCAATGAAGAATTTCCAGGTGCCAACTTCGGCGCTTTTTGTTTTTTTTTTTCACGGGCCACCACCAAGATTTGTTGGTTAAAACCGGGGAAAATCGGGATGTTTTTCAGGGTACGTTTTTCGGGTGAACTTGGGATTTGTTAACCCTGGAAGTTTGATGATTTTGTTGTTGTTCTTCGATTCAAGTCATGCATCCGAAAAAGACGGTGTTTAAAGCTGATTCTCCGGATCCGGACAACAATTTTCCGGATGCCCTGTTTTTTTTTTGGGTTTGCGGGGCAAAAATGGTTTCGAGTTGGATGCACATCTTGAGATGAAATCGCGGATTTTACAAAGTCCAATCGGCACTTTAACGGTAATTGGTATGAACACCTAAGGCTGCAACTGTCACAGGATGATGATGGCCCATGGCTCCTTTCGTGGCCCCTCAAAATGCATGCCTGATAGGAGAGCACCATAGAATGCTCGACAAATGATACGAGTTTATGCTGGTGAAACATCTGCCCAGATCAGTGCATCTATGGAAGTGATAGGTTTTTTTTCGCCACAATGAACGCCAAGATTCATGTTGGCATCATTTGTACGACGGTATCAGCAAAAGAACACAGATACGCACACATCGCATGGTAGAACGACAACATTTTAGCACAGCATGTTGCTGCATCCAGGCGTGCTTCCACGACATGTTTTACATCATGAGCACCTTGGACTTTAAATCTTGGGGGTTGATATGCAAAAGCAGCCGTGGTGAACAAAAATTTGAATGAACAACACGTCAGCGGTCTTATGTCTTTTTTTATTTGCGGGATATACTATACATGCATATGATCCATAAACAAAAATACATTTTTGTGCAAATCATGACGTGAGTTGAGTCATTGTCATGTTTTCCCAAAGCTCAATAGTATGGAAAAAAAATCAACGTCATGTTAGTTTGTGTTGGGTTGGTAATATAGATGATTTTTACCTAATCAAACATTTCAAACTTGATGGTTAAACAACCGCGAGAACTACCGAAGGCCCCCTCAAAATAGTGCTTGGAAGACTACATTCCTTTCCTTTTGAAATGGCAGGGGAGGTTCCCCGCAAGCACATGTGCCAATTCATGGTATCCGAGGTACATGGTGAGAGATCCGGCGCAGGCAACTTGGAGCTACCAGTGCTGGTGGGTGGAAGGGACCTCATGGACTGGTCGATCGCATACCAGGAAACGAACCAACATATCCCACCACTGGAAGTGGGGAGAGTCATCGACTCAAAAGTGCCGGCTGGGATGGGATATGTTAGTTGCCTCTCCTTTTTTTTCTTCGATGGTTTCAAATTGAAACATTGGTGGAAAAAAACCTCCCATTTTGGGAAGGTATTCCGATTTGATTGGGGTGGCGATTGACCGCCAAATGGGGTATACTCTCTCCCAATAATAGCAGTCTGTGGGTCAAGCCTGATTCCCGACCCGTGCCAGGGGTCACCAGTACACGGCATTGTTTTTAGGCTTGCAAAGTGCCAAACTCAACATTTACTTTCCGCTGGAATTATCTAGGGTATTTTGAGTAGAGAATCACAATGAACCGAACCCATACATTCCATTCAGAAGTAACTGATTTGAGGTTCTCTTGTGTTTTTTCCCCTCGAAGTGGACATGACATGAGTTAGAAGGACGAACCAAAATTTTAGTACCTCCCGGAGATAGATGCGAGTCTCCAAAAGGCCTGACGTTCCGGGTGGTGATATTTTTGGAAATTGTACTTTTGAGCGTTCAAAATTGCCTGTGTTACTTGAGATTTCTTCTCATGTCACCTTGTTGAATGACTTTGTGGCCAATCTTCCCCTTTCTTCCTCCTCTTATCCCAATTTCAACAACAAAATCACCACCAACAACGCACCGAGATCCCCCCAAAAAACACACACACCAGCCTCGCCCCGTTCAAAATGCCATGAATCAAATCTTCTCCTCGTCCGGGAGACCCGAGACTCGTTTCACCCAGGCGCTGCCGGTGTATTTGGTGCATTTTGAATTTGATCCGGAGATGCCGGAACTGCTGAACCTACCCTTATGTGATAGTTGTGGCTTACAAGCAGCTTTAGTACCTTGGACGGGGAGGGGACAGGGACAGGGACACAGGCATAGTGATATAATGTGATATATATGTATATATGTATGTATTTAAAAGAAATATACCAAAAAAAATTATAAATTACCATATCTTAAAACAGTATATATGTAAAGATGCCATTTTGCATTGTGATTACTTTTGTGACAATAACCCTTTAGGAGGAGATGTTGTTCCTTTGTGAGCTATAAATGTGAAAAGCAGGTGGATGTGGAATGTTGGCATGACAGTATCATATAATTCCGAGCCGAGAAAACAACCACGCGGTACTACCACAAGACTACTAACGGCAGACCATTCCCAAAGGTTTAGCCAGCTGAGTTTCCTACGTCCTAGGTGTTGCTCACCCCCCTCAAGATGGTGTAACTATCGCCCTTTCTGATGAATCTTTTTGTTGCCACCGGGGTTTGGGACTAATTTTCCCACCCTGCCGTTTTCTCCTTGTAGGTCTACTGCGAGGCGGACGATGCCATCTTTTGCCGACCTTGTGATAGTCGCATCCATTCGGCCAATAAGTTGGCTTCCCGCCACATCCGCGTAGAGCTGAACCGACGTCCCAACGGACCGTTGGGAAACTGCTTGGATCACAGTGGGGCAGAAGCAGACATGTACTGCACGGATGCTTGGGAATGAAGATTTTGCCAAAGGGCCAAACGTAAAGGGTAAGGAAGTAGATGGGTGGGTTGCATGTTGATTTTTGCATTTTAAAGAGGAAGCACGAGCGGTTGAAGAGTTTTAGTCGTCCTGTCATTGTTAGACACATCCGATAGTTCCTACCATGCGGAAGTATTGCTCGAATGAACAGCAAGTTTACTTGCTTGCTTTATTTGCAACGTATATATTGAAACATCATCTCAACATGAGGGCCACAAATTGTTAAAGCATTTCCTTAGTTTCAGGATGTTTTGGGCCAAAGATGAACCAGGCAATCTATTTAGGATCTACAAATCCTCAACCAAGAAAACAACGAGAGAGATGGAGCTCCTGTGTCTTGCGTTTTCTTCAAACAAAAGAGTCGCAGGTTTCAGTGTTCCGTTTCACATCAGGAATGTAAGCTGCCAGTATGTCAGCATTGCCGAAAGCTGGGTAACCACAGTGCAGGTGTTTGGGTTGAAGGAAAACGAGTGGAACCTGCAGGGCAGTTGTGCCGGGTTTTAGGGATTGAAAATAGGCAACCCCCAAAAAGCAAAGTGGAGGCAAGAGTTTTTCAGGAGTTGTGAACGTGGGAGTTTGTAGAAGTACTTCTGATGTTGATTTTGGTTGGGGTAGCATGGTAGCATTGTAGCATGTTCGTATGGTACATCTATACTTGGGCCAACGAATCTGTTGGACTCGTTGCTTGTGGTACTGCCTGTTGTATTCGTTTTCGGGTGAGACAGTTAATTTCTGCGGGCCGTTGGTGATTGCTCAGGTGAAGGTAATTTGAAGAAAGTCTTGCACCAGGTGGTAAATATGTAAATATGAGGGATGATTTTGCCATTATTCACCACTTCTGAGGTTTTCAAATTATACCCCAAGTGGTGCAGGACTTTGTCCATCATTAAGGCGAAATTTCTGCCCATTTTTCTCCATAAGAGATCTCTCTCTCTCTCTCTCTCTGTGGTTTCCCACCATGAATTCATGGTGTTCGCCATTTTATTACTGCCACAAGAAACATACACCCCCCCCCAAAAAAAAATTGATGCATGTCTCCTTTTTAAAGGAAAGGTCATTTCAAAACGAAAGAATCGGATCAAGGTTTTCCAGACATTCCCTTAGTTTTTTTTTCTCCTTCGGGGGGGGGGGAGTAATGAGAACTGCTTGCCTGAATTTTCTGAATCGTTGAATCAACAATCCCTGGCGGTTTCTGCTTTCGTGAGGTGAAGCCAAAAACCATCGTTTAATTGGCCTTCGAGAGGCGTATCAACATGCACTGAAGGAGATTTGGTGGGTTGGGTTGGGTTGGAATGGGTGCCTGCAGCTGGAACTGCAAGATGTTTTTTTTTTTTTTATGATGATGATGATGGATGATAAAGTAAAATACCATACAATTTTGACGTTTGTAACCACTTTTTTTGGGCGGGGGCAATAGACTCTGAGCAATCTCCTCCCAAACTAGGAATACCCTCAATTCCAAAAGGTTCCTAAACCGGAAACCTACCAGCCCCCCCGAAAACGAACATGGAACCCTAAAAAATAATGGAGGGAAGCCAGCTTTTTTTCCTTTCGAAGTGGCCCCGTTTGAGACTCTCCAGGAAAGCTCCGCAACGGCCAGCGGCATTTTGTCCCAACGGCAGCGGGTCGAGTCCCAACAGGTTGGGGGGAAGAAGACTTGACAAAGAGATTTAGGTGAAATGAATCTGGTGAGAATGGTATCTATATTATTGTAACCATAAATCAATTAGATATGCAGCTGCATCCATATACAGACACATGTCTTTACATATGAAATATACATGCCTATGCAGAAGTATGGTTTATGATATTTTCTCCTCTGAAATGATTTTCGGAAAGATAGAAGACTTACCATTCAATTTCTTCAGTGTGGGATGATGAAGCTGAAACTGATGATGAGAATCATCACGCCAGTTCCAGTAGGTCAAAGGTACTCCCCTATCGACACCAAAGCGGCAAAGTGGACCCAGGACCCAAAACCCAATACCTTCGAAGAATTTCAGCCGGAAAAATCACGACACCCCAACCCTTCCATGTGTTTTAAACGTCAATTGCGATCAGCTAATTGAAGTAGACTTCAAATCTTTTTCTCTGGCATATTTGATTGTCCAACGCCACCAACCCCCACCAACCCTACCCCCCTTTTCTGAAACCCTCCGAAGTGCCAGTGGAGGTGGCAGAACTCGACAAGCGTTTGGTAGCGGTACAAGAATCCACCCAAGCCCTAGAGGATGGCATTTATGATGGAGTTCAGTCACCTCGGCCGATAAATTTTTGGAGGGAAGGACATATAGGGCCCGGTTTGAGAGGGCCCGCTGTGCAGATGTTTTTTTTCCTCTCCGCTTTTTCCATAGGTGGGATCTGTGATATCGTTTCCAGGGGGATATTTTGTAGAGCGTTGGATTTTTTGGGATTCAATGCGTGGGTTTTTACCCCCCGTTACTTACTGGAGTAGGGGCCATGGACAGTCTTCGAAAGATGTTGTGTACAGTTAGGAACACGACTTCTGTTTTGCTGCAGCTGGCAGCTGATGCTGGTGTGGGACCTCCCATCGGTCAAAGCTGAGAGTTTGCTAGGAAGAACGCACACGCCGGATCGGTTGAAGCATGACCAACTAGTCATGGAGCTTTCAAGAGCGAAGTAATTTAGCATTCTCTTGACATGCTTGTCTAGATAATGCCTCAAGAGAGTCAGCGACACTTCCATGAAAGAGGTACTTGGTACTTTTCAAGTACAGGTGCTATGACACCATGGATGTTTTTGTAAAACCCCCACTTCGATCATTTCAATTTTCCCTAAGGTCGGCGGTGAAGCAAGGACAGGCCTTGGCAGAGGAACAGGCCTCCCTTTTCATGGCGGAGACTCGTCGGAAGTGAGTGACCACCACCACCACCACCACCACCACCACCACCACCACCACCACCACCACCACCACCACCACCACCACCACCACCACCACCACCACCACCACCACCACCACCACCACCACCACCACCACCACCACCACCACCACCACCACCACCACCACCACCACCACCACCACCACCACCACCACAACCAGTCCATACATTGGACAATGTCCACAAATAGGGCCGTAAAGCACTGCAACCCCTACGAGAAAACCTGTTTGCGAGCCGTGATTTCTGACAATTTCCGACGAAACTGAGGATGAATTGGAAGCGAAACGTCAGTTGGACCAAGCAGCCTGGATGGTCTCTTGGGCGTGTGATGCAAACGTCTGAGATTATGGGAATCTACACCCCCTAAATTCAACATGGAACCTGGAAATGATGGTTTCCCCCAGGAATCTCCTTTTCCAACGGTCCATTTTCAGGTTCCATGTTTGTTTTGGGGGGTGTAAGGGATGATTAAGGGATCATGAATCATAGTGGTTAATAAACTGTTCGTAAGGCCTTATTTTGTGGGAGGGGGTGGCATTGGGGAGGGTGGTACCCTTAGATTCCCATGATTAATTGGGAAGATGAGAGACATTGTTTTCTTTTTGTTTTTTGGGGGGGGGCTTGGGAAAAATGCGGGAGGATGCAGGATACGTTTTTTGTTGATGGACATTTTTGAGTGGAAAAGGATGGCATGTTTTTTTCCGAGAAGGTGACACTATTTTTTGGGAGGCAGGAAAATGCCACCGGAAAATGATGGAAAATCAGTCGGAAAACACCGGGCTTCCCCTCGGTGTTTTGAGGACTCCTTCCTGGAGGATCATGTGAAGAACTTGCCGCCACCAGACTTCTTAAATGCCTGGCTTTTGCATGCCAAGGTGCGTCAAACGAGTGGAGATTTATAGCTAAAAGTGTCTCATCCTGATGGTCAGTTGCATATATCCTCCCAAAAAACTTCCAGGAACAGAGTCTTAAGAAACATTTGTCAAAAAAACAATTAAAAAAAAGCAATCGAAAAAACATTCCAAGTAAACAATACCCTCCTGAAAACGAACATATCCCCTACCAATGGCACTTTTGAGTCGATGCTTTTCCTTTCCCCCAGGATATGTTCTTTCCCTGTTCGGTAGTGGATCTGACCGTTTTTCCGGGTTTTTGAAAGTTGTTTTTCAGTCGTCGAAACAACGCCAGGTCCGAGAAGATGTGAATCAGCTAGGCGGTTTTACGCTGTGTGGGTTTTACGGTACGGAGGGGGGGTGATTTTCCATCTCAAAATCCTCAGGAAAACTCACCATGTTTGAACCTTGGCAACTCCGACAGTCGGCAGCTGAAATTCTATCAATAGTGGATCCCCTGTTCAACCTCCACGGGAGGATCCTTGGGGCCCTGAAAGTCTCCCTGGGATGCTTCGGGGTCAAGGTGCAAGTTTTTGAAGTTATGAGGGTTTTTTGCCACAGATTTTACTACCTGCTCCCTTTTCTTTGGCGTCCGGAATGGTGCTTCAGTGAAAAAAAATCCGAAATCCTGCTTTTGTTGGACCAGAATGTCACAAATGCGGCGCCGAAAAAAGATGAGAAGAGATGAACTAAAACCCGTTTCATTAGACCCAGATGAACCCCAACCCCAACCTAACCCCAACCCAACCCTCGTTCACCATTCCACGGAGACCAACCAAGCAACGACCAGGGCGTTTGACGCAAGCTCGTGCCAGTGCCATGCTCCGTTTGGAGGGTGGATTAAGGCTGGTGACCGACGTGCAGGCGGCGACATGATTTTTTGAATGAGTTTGGAGTGCCAGAAATGTGAACAAAATTCATGAAACTCTTGGGGAATTATATATCCTCCCTTGAAACTAAAGCAGCTAACATCTCGTTTTTGAAAATAGGCCTTTTGCCACAAAAGGCAAGTAGCTTTCCCAAACACCATTTTTCAGAGGCAAAAATGTTATTCTAGTTTCAGGGAGAATGAAGCGCGAAAGGTCGATGAAGGGAGAAATTCTACCTTAAAATGGTAAGTTTGGGTTTGGAGGGCGAAACACGACAACTTAGCCAGGGAACTTACTGGAGCTACCTCTCAAAAACCAGTAGCTCGCCCTTTTTTGGGTGTTGGAATTCTCATGTTCATGGCGGGTTTTCAAATGAGCAGTGAAAAAAACCTGGGTTGGTTGGGTTTTTTTCGGAGTTGTACGGGGATTATCATAAAATTCCATAAAGATCCGGATTAAACAGCAGTATTTCATGGAAAGTAAGGCCGTTTTTTTTTGCATGGCAAAAAAAAGTGTTTTTTTTGGTTGAAATTTCCAGTGTGAAAGTCTGACCGCTGTTTTTTTTTCTGTGGATTTTGGAGGTCAGATGTAAGGACAGGTGACCCAGAAGGGAAGTGAGCCTGAGCGACATCTCCCATGTAATTGTTTCATAGTGTTCGGACTGGCTGATGGGGTGGCAGTGTCAAGGACTTTTTATCCAAGTTGGATGAAACATGTTGCAACACCCCTCTGGCATAAGGAAATTTTCTTCTGTTTACAGTCTCTTACCTATTTGGATATTCGGATAGCCACGCATGTACGCAACAAGGGTGGATATGCCGGTGAGGATATCACCTCCAAGAGTGTCCACCTTTAAGGGAAGATTAATTACCATCAACCCGTAGGGTGCGGCTGCCAAGCCATTTGTCTCCAAGTTGTGGGCCGGGGCCAGGTTCTTCTAGAAGCAATTTTTTGTATAAAAGTATATTTCAGTTGAATGTACAACTGTAGATGTACACATTGTATGTAAAAAAAATATATATATATATACACATACTGTAGATATACTGATTATTATATATGTACATTCGCATACGTGCACCGGCTTCTATTAGGCAAGTGCTTAAAACTCACAAGCCACAAACCTCAAACTTCACACTTTGATATTGCCTTGATCCACTTGATGCAAAGGCGCATGCCTCAGCAGGTGCGATATCGGGTAGGAAGGGTGAACCATTGACGGCCCCCGGCACATCCCTGAAAGGTATGTCCTATTTGACTTGATAAGTGATAAATTTGATGTTGATACGCTTGGTTCATCCCCATTCATCCCCTATATTTACATGGTTTTTCAGTGCAAATGCACTCATAAGATGTATCCATTTGCAACAAGCCCAAAATATTTTTGTTCTTTGAATACGACTCAGTTGGTTTTTTGGAAAAAACCCAGGGGCATTGATTTTCATGTCAAGTTTTTCGAGCAACTTTTCTGACTGCTGCAGGGACAGTCAGGAGTCCCATGCCTCGGTTTGTTGCGGACGATGAGTGACGATGACGCCTGTAGGATTCCGCATTCTTTTGGGGTAACAAAAATGCACACCCATGAACGGCTGGAAGCTGAAAATGATGGTTTGGTTCAGATGATTTTCCTCTTTTTTTCGGGTTATATTTCCACGTTGGGACTTTTTTCTTTTGGGAAGAAATGGGTTTTCTCGCAATTTGCTTCCACCAAGAAAACACTATCGGACGAAAAAACAACAAGGACCTTACCTGAAGTGTATAGCTATTCTAGTGATTTGGGTGGTGGCAACTCAAATATTTCTTTATTTTCACCCCGAAAATTTGGGAAAATGATTCAATTTGACTTGCGCATATTTTTTCAAATGGGTTGCTTCAACCCACCACCGATTCGCGATGATTTTGCCAGGAGCTGCTGGTGGCTCAGGAGCCATTGCGGCGCCTAGGGCTCGATCTGGCAAGAGTCCGCCAAAGTCGCGGTTTTTGTTGGATGGTTAAGATTGCTTGCAATATGCCGACTTAGTGACATGTGAAATGTTGAGTTCAGCAGGTGCGGGAAAGGAAAGTTGATGTAATGAAGATGTTTTTTTTGTTTTTTTCCAGGTTTGTTTCTCACAAATGCAATAATGTACTGTATGTTATACATATAGATCTACATCCTTTTGGTGGTGCAGGTTTCATTTCTTTCAGCCCATCATGACTATGAAGAGGGAGGAAGCCATAAACTACGAGAATGGAGGAGAGCTATGATGAATTGAAGGTCAGTCCGATTCATCAGCTCCAAAATACGACTGTTATATACAGATATAACGTGATTGACTGCATATTTTGATGGCATGCTTAGATTTTACCATATCTTAACATGGCTGGCTAGATGACCAAGTGACCAAGCATGGAGAACTTCCCCGAAAATGCTAGATAATCCTCGAAGAAAGAGGTGAACGAGTTGCATGAGTTGCGGTTGAACCGGGCACAAGGGCCTTGTACAATAACATTTGTGGTGATGCCCTGCCTATCAACAGATGGAAGATCCACAGAGGACACGAGGTCTCGAACCGAACAAAAGCTGTACCGAGAGAGAAATTTTGGCCATGCGGTGGGTGAATCTCATCCAGGATCATGGCTGCCATCAGCCATCCTTTTTGGTTTTCAACTTTGTAATTGTTCTCCGTTGTCAATTCCCTCCAACCCCTATCCTTTGTTCATGGGCAGGGACATCACCACATCACATGTTCAGCCGGCCGCCGTCTGACCACATGCTTTAGGCATCTCAGGCATTCTGGCGATGTTTCTGACATTCTTTTACTGCCATCTGCAGTGAGGAAGAGCAAAAAATGGCGATCGCATGTCCCTGTTTTTTGTCCGTAGATCATGGAACATCTGTCCATGCACGTTGCAATTCTCATGTTGATAGTTTTTAGTTCTCGCAATAGCAATGTGTATATCTGTATATCTTGCTGAAATTTGGTGTATCAACACATTCCTTGATAGCATATGTTGTAGCAAAACAGCACCTCCCATAGGGCCGATCACCAAGCATTCAATGTTGTACATACTTGGTCGACCTCAACAAGGGATGATCTGACAATCAAGAGCTCGCCCTTGTAAGGAACCAATCCCAAGGTACTTACACTAAAGATATGATTATATACATATATATTTCTATGTCTAAGTCTCTTTAAATACATATATATTTCTATATAGGTGTCTATATATATATATATCATATATCGTATTTAAGCTGAATTGCATCATTTCTTTCTTAAAAAGAAGCACCTTAAGATACCACATTTCCATTGGACCTTCCCCACCTGGTGAAGGTCCATTTTTTCAGTTTAAACCAACCGAGGCGTTTGTTTTGAGACATCCCTAAAACCAGACAGCTTTTCCATTGAAAAAACCACCTGATAATGGGAAGTTTTCTTCAGTGGGAAGGATGGTGTGTTGGAAGATGTTTTTGTTTATTCATTCCATTCCTACTGTTGATGGTTCAGAAATCCGGCTAACCAGTTGATATGGAGAATATCCCATTTTTCATAGGGTTTCATATATGACAGGTGGTGCAGGATTTCTTCCATCAACAGTATCGGTTGAAACCTAGGCCTTTTTAGGCTTGAATGATCCCTACGGTTGGTTATATGTGAGTGCAGCCCGTGCAAAAATATCTCCCCCCAAATCTTTCGGGTCATAACCGCTTCTACTAGGTGGTGGTTTCAAAGATTTTTCAATTTTCACCCCGAATGTTTGGGGAAATGATTCACTTTGACTAGCAATATTTTTTCAAATGGATTGGGGAAAAACCGCCAACTAAGTGAAGCATCATTTTCCTCCAAAGGGGCTCATCATTCAGTGGCTTTTGGCCTGTCAGGTCTGTGGCACCTCCTATGAAGGCGATGCGCAGAACGCTGCCCACAAGAAGCTTGGAGACCTAGGACGAAGAAAAGCCTCAAGTGCTGGATGCCCTTGCGATTTTTTATTTTGTTTTTGGAGGTAAAAGTGTTAAAGAGACATGCTGTTTATGGTTCAGAAATCCTGCTATATAACCAGTTGAGGTTGGTAGTTCATCCCATCATTTACAAAGTTTTATGCAAAAAAAAGGTGGTTTTATGCCGGATTTCTTTCTGAACCAACAGTGTGACTTCGCCATGTTTGTTTTTGACTTACTGACTGGCCAGCACCGGCAGTGAGGGGGGTCGTTGTTCGTGTTGTTGCTCATGATGGAAATTCTTACTATAGCGAATTTGTAGGATGTTCAGGGTTCCAGCCGTTAAACTTGATTCGGGGTGTAGATTTGCTGTCCTCTTTTGGAGGATCAAGTGAAGTCTTCACCTTTGAAATATGATGTGAATCGGGGAGGAAAACTGGAAAAACCGAATCGTAGTTTGAGACGTTTTTTTTTTGGTTTGGGTGGGGGGTTTACCGTACCTCACATTGAAAAAGATCAGAAAGTTTTCAACCTATCACTACCAGTCTAGAAATTATTGACAAAAAATTGTTTTGATTTTTTTTTTTGGATTAAAACTATTTTCATCTTTTTTTTTAAAATGAGGGGGGGTTCTCTTTCTGAAACTGAAATGTCGTCACATTGGATTCATAAACGATATATTGCTTTTTGGAAAGTAGCTGCCGATTTCGCTGTGTGTCCTTTGGTTTTTTTTGGTGATATTTTGGGAAAACACCCTTAAATCTTAAATCCCTGAAACTAACCGGCGTTTGGTTGATATTTTTTTGTATGGCATGTAACAAGATGGCTAATTCCCGTTAGGGCGTTTTTCTGCCTGGAAAACGAAGTGAGATGAGACGACATTCCCAAAAACGGAACCCTTCCAGCCTTGATGCACAAGGGTTGGGACTCGGAACCTTGGGAAGATTCATTTTGCTATGAAAAAAACGGCAAGTTAACTTTCATAGATTCAAAACAACTCTCCCAAAACAAGTGTCCTTGAAAGTAAACTTGTATATTTACCCCCAACGTAATTGTGGTGCACACCCAGAGAGGAAAAGAACGTCCAACAAGAAAGTATCGGTCATTCCCCCCTTTTAAACAAACACCAACTGAACCGCAACAAAGAAGTTGCAGTCCAACAATCTGGAAGTCCAAGCACATTTTTTCTTATAGGTTTGTTTCCGAAGCACCATTCTTTTTTCGGTAAGGGTTTATATATCATCCCAAAATAGCCACCATTTTTGGAAACGGGTGGGCTTTCAGGGCTTTCAGGGAACCAGATCTTCCCCCCATGTGAACCTTGGATCCGTAGGTTCCGGATCCACGAAGCTTACACCATTGTTGCGGAGTCTCAGGGAGTGCAAACGCAGGGCTGTTGATGGGAGATTTGGGACCCAAAAGGTCTGGTTTTTGTTTGGGGGGAAGGTGGGGAAAAGACATATCCTAAGGGGGTAGAAAGATGATGGAAGCTAATAAATGTATGGTTGGTTAAAAAGTCAGACAATTCTTCAAATTTCGACCAATGATGACTTGATGAAGTCCTGATGGAAAACCACAACGCCCCCTTGAAAAGATGCTACTTGGGGATGTCCAAGTTGGTGAAATATGATTGAAATTTCAGAATGGTGGCTTTTTCCATGTGGCTAGGAGGTTGCGAAGAGGTTG
The DNA here is from genome assembly GCA_000507305.1 of Breviolum minutum Mf 1.05b.01. Lineage (NCBI taxonomy): Eukaryota > Dinophyceae > Suessiales > Symbiodiniaceae > Breviolum > Breviolum minutum. The sequence goes on along the minus strand of DF239937.1, from coordinate 88,226 downwards.
CCTTTTAGATGCTGGAAGACTTGAAGGGAAAGGGGTTGACATTTTCAACCGCCACACCTCGATGAATTCTGACCTGCCAGCGCCGAGCCGAGAGCCGGTCACCTTCGTTTAAGGAGAGGTCGTTCACCCTGAAATCTGAAGGTAGTTTTGAGGTGGCGAAACCCCTGCCACTCCAAGTTGTTGTGTGTTTGAAAATTTAAAGTGTCTCCTAAAAATATTTTCTTTTTCAAATTAAAAATCTTTGTACAATCCAGAAGTCGTTTTCAGGACTAACTTCTGGCCCCCTCTTTTTGTATCCAAAATTACATGGGTCATATCATTTGATGTACCCTGTAGGTCCAAGTGGCTCACCAAGCCGCCCCCGTCCCCAGGTCCGTGCGCGTATGGCTGAGTTGCAGCCCAAAGTGGAAGAGTGGGGACACCTCAGAAGGGAGATTCCCGAGAGCCACCGCTGACCGTTCAGCTGACCTTTGAAAGGGTGAAGCTATCAACACTACAGCTTCCCAACAAAAATTATACCCCCTGGAAGTTTAACATAACCCCTGAAAATAAGCCATCCTAAAAGGAAAGTAATCTTCGTTTCCCATCATTTTTCAGGGGCTATGTTAAACTTCGGGGGTGTAATCCCACCCCAAAAAAATACTGTAACGAGAAAAAATTGGGGAGAGAGACTGACTGGGTGAACTTCGAAGCAACCCTCGCGGGGTTGCTGAAAAACTCCCAATCTTCTTTGGGGATGAAAGATGCAGGACCCTTTTTGGAGGCGTTTTGATAATTCAACTTGTTCCACAAGTTGAGTCGTGGTAGGAAGTGACTCGAAACAAAAACGCTAGAAGTGTAGCAAACACTGTTTTTGGATGATTCTAGTGAATTTTTTGTTGAAACCTGGAGGTTTATTTTGGTGACTCCCCAAAGTCCCAAGTCACTACGGGAGGCCAAGCGGCCAGTGTGGGTTCCAACCACCAAGGGGACCTTAGAGAAACAGATCCCCAACTTGAGACTTCCAAGGTGGAAGGTTATGTACTCAAACACTATGAGCAAATGAAAGAAAGGGCCCCCAAACGCTTTTTAGGGGAAAAACACCACTTCGGGATCAACTAACATTGCTGGCTGGGAAATCCACCATGCATGAGTCGATGTATCTCCGAGCTCAAAAATGGGTGAGATTTCCAGCCAGCGACATGTTAGTTTACCAGATGGTTTTTTTAGGGGATGATACTACACAGATGTATATAAATGCGGATTATCAACAGCCAATATAAGGATCCCGAAAATAAAAACAACCAGGATTTCAATGGCTTTCGTCTCCGGCCGTTTTTTTTTTCGTGGCTTAAACTGTTGGTTGGTTGATTTAGAATCCCAGGATTCTACCAAATCTGGAGGGATCCTTCAACTTCATCCCGAAGAATACGGGACTTCCGTCAGAACGCGCCCCAAGAGGGTGAAGTGAAAATTGGACTTACAATCTATGGTAAAGATTTGTGCATATAATTACAAGGTATCTATATATATTCAGTGATTTGTATCTATAAATATGTACCTAGATAAGTAAATATATATATATAGTAGGTAGCCGTATTCTTTTTTTGGCAGCCACAATGATAATACATGAACCAGATGTGTGGTGCTTCAGCTCAGCTTTTGGTGCGTCGCTGAGGTGGGAAAAGGCTGAGAAAGAGAAATCCGGAAATCCTGCATCTTGGCATCAAACTGATCCGACTATCCCAGGTGAGCCACGAAAACAACTCTGGTTGGTTGGGTTATATAGGGGACGAGATGCTACCCAGTTATTTAGGGGTTATAATAAACCATTGTAAGGATCCCCATTAACCAACCAGTATAATGGGAAAGTAGGAGGGTTGTTGTCATGGCCCAGGTGGTTCTGTTGATGGAAGTAATCCGGCGGTCACCAGTTCATATGGTAAATGCAACCCGTTATCTACAGGGTTTCATACATCTCAGGTGGTGCAGGGTTTCAGCCATCAACAGTTTCAAACATCTGAGATCTTCTATGTTCACCCCAGACAATTGAGGTAAGATTTGCCATTTTGACTCATATTATCATATTTCCATACCTCATTGAAGAAGATGTCTTTAGTGACTAGAAGGGGAGGAAAGCTGATGGGAAAACGGCCGGGAAGCCGGGGAAAAGTCGATGCAATTTTTCGTGACCCGATCTGATGAATTTTCAGGATGAAAAGGACGAAAAGAAAAAGGATGAGAAAAAGAGGGGTAAAGAGAATGGCCCGGAAGCCTCAGATATAGCTGCACATAGACAGGGTTATAGGCTTGCAACCCTTCCATATGGGAAATGTTTGGGTAACCCAACCAAACCCTGTCTACGTGCAGGTGAGTTGTTTTTTGTTGTTGCTAAACTCAGCCAAAAAACGGGGTGCAAATGCTGGTTGTGTAGAGAAGTCCTCTCCTTTTGTTTTAATTCTGAGTTCTCGTTGGCTTGAACACCACTGTTGAATCTTTGCCATCGTCACTGCAAAATAAGCCCATGCAGCCATATCCCCAGTAAGCCGCCGCCACCGTATCCGATACAGGCAGAACCGAAGAGAAGAGCCGAGGAAGGGACAAGGAGGGGAAAGCCACCCGAAACGGTTTTGGCGAGTTGAGTTGGAAACAGCCTTCCGGAGGTGGATACAACGGATGGCCAACGGATATTTCCTTGGCAGTTCTGAAACCATTTGGGTTTTCGTAAGGTCAACGGTTGACCTCTTGGAATTTGTGAGGTGACTTTCTTACGAGCGAATGTTGCGCGCCATGTTGCAATTTTGGAGTGATGGAGGGACCACCAGTGAAATAGAGTATCAAGCCTACTAGTAGATTGATATATTATATATATATATACATATTATGTATATATAAATATATACATATTATGTTTATATATATATATATTGTGTTTCAGTTATGGAAAGCTTGTGAAGTTCACGGGGAAACTGGGAAACCTGGACCTTTTTGTTTATGTTGTGAAATTGAGAGCCACTGGAAACGAGGCAACTAACGGAAGCCATGGATTCACTTTCTTACCATGACTGCTGCCATCTCAGTTCACCTCTTCACTTACACCGAAGCAATTGGATTCATTTTCAATCCACGGAAGGGGCGATTTTTTCCCAAAAAAATCCATGGCTTGTGTGTTTGGGTCCCACCTCCGCAATTCACAACAGCAGCTGTTGCAAGAAGCAACAGCAGCACCACCAGCACCACCACCACCACAACAACAACAAGAAAGACAAAGAAAGACAAAGAAACTGGGGAACCGATGCAAGATGCCATGATGAACTTCTTGCCAGCAGCACCTTGGGTGATTTGCTGATGTCCGGGGAAAGGAAGCTGCAGGACGGTGACACGGTGGTTAGGGACCGACCATGTGGTAATGACCCCTGGAACGGGGAGCATCTGATACCCTGCCTCCCACAATCATGGTTCAGTGGAAAATGGATGTATCTCCAATATTCGTTTCCTTTCATTTAGGGTCATTGTGTATTGAACCATGATTATGGCAGTTCTTTGGCGTGTGTGAAGTTTTTTCCCCTTGACACAGGTGTGATGTGAGTAGAGCATCAGCAGTGGCACGACCAAGTTTATGGGACCAATCCAAATTCCAATGCAATGTCAGGAGTATTTATTTATTTGGTCAAATTATAGCGACTTCACACGACCTCACCCCAAATGGTGGCTTAGTAAGGGAAATCCCCTTATTTCAGGGAAATCTACGTTGGTGAAATATTATGATTTGGCCAGATATATGTGTAAAATACCAAGGTATGCATTGGAAGGATTCGATATAATGTGCATCTAATATATCATATATATTTATAATTGTTTTTTCTTTTACAAATTTACATGACATCTTAACTGGGCAACGAAAACATGCAGTGGGGTTTTTGTTTCTCTGTGTTTCTGTCGTTTCGAAAAATCCTACCAAACTGTGCTTTTGGATCGAAGGGTTCGTACTTAATCCTTTGCTTGCAAAAAATAAGTTGATTATACTTGATTTCAATAGCTGTACAGTTACCCTCCTGGGAACTCCTAGTAGCATATCCCCTTTTGAAAGTACCTTTGAGTCCAAAAATTTTCCGAAGTTCCTGTTTTTTCTATGATCACATGTGATCGTTTCCTGGTAGGTTTGGGTAGGTTTCTTGAACCAGAAATTTCCAAAGAAAAAACCAATCTCTCTCGCACCGAAAACTTCTCCCATGAAAGGAGCAATGTCCAGTTTTTGGAGTCGGACCTGACATTGCAGGCGATTGCCAGTGCCATGAAAGTGAACCCTATTGTTTCCAGGAGTCCGAAGTTTTTATGGTTGAAAGAACCTTTTTGGAAGTGTTATGGAAGATGATGGTTTTCATGCATTGGTTTTGGGTCAATGCATTTGATGCTGAATTTTGTTTTTTTTAAAGATATCTTTAGAATATTTTTCAAATTTTTGCATCATCTGCCCCACCATCTTTTCTTTTTGTGGGAAGCTTTTACGGTCGAGTCCCGTCATGAAACGGACCCTCGCCAACCTCCCAGGAGGGCCGGCGTCAATGTCTCCGCTCCGACGGACGTTTGGATCTGCACTACTTTGCCGTATCTCGGCGAAAAAATCCGTTTCAAAGGCGGCCTCGGCCTCGACCTCGGGGTTGAATGGGGCATGACCCAAGCCCGCAACCGAACATGAAGAACATAGCAGACATAGCACCTGCATTTTTTTGGGGGGTTGGGGTTCCGGTTGGTTCAGATGAGTTTCCTTTGGAGTTTCGGCTTCATGTAGGTTTTTGGGAGTCTATTTGTAACAGAATTCCCAAGATTGCGAGATTGAAATTTGGTACATATGGCCTACAATTGGCAGAAAGATATGTGAAACAGATGGTGTGTTCTGGTGTGGGTGTGTGTTTTTGGATGTTTTTGGTAGGAATCCACCACCCGAAGTCACACTAATGGATCACAAAAAGTGTCCAAAAACCAACAGCTTGAACCACTGGTGACCAGCCAACGCGAAGGTTGACTGAAGGTCACATTTTTCCCGTTTAGACTCGACCTTCAGGCATCTCCAAAAATGAGAGTTTTGGTTACCATGATCCAATGACCTGGTAAGTCAAGAGAAGCATTTCGAAACACAAAAGAAAAACACGAACAGTGTGACATCACCATATGCTGATCAACATAATGCTGCAAAAACATGTTTTGGATGGCATTTTAAAAAAGCACTCAGAGTCGTCACTTCGATCAACTTTCTTCGGAAGGGAGCTGAGTGGAGGGATCCTGGTTTGACAGCCGCATACGTCTAGGATCCTGCCAGCTTCCCTATTCTTGGTGTATCGATCACCTTTACGAAAGCATCTATGCGTGGAATCTTCCACGGACGTTTTCAGATGCAGCAGTATATCTACATCTGCAGACATAGATATTGTGTGGACACATGTGTTTACATATTCACACGTGTGCCTGAAGGTATGGATGCATATATGCATACACCTGCCCCTCTCTAACGCTCTCCCCTCAGAAACAAGGGCCTAAGAAAAGGAATTATTAACGCCTTACGTTAAAAACCACCTACCAAACCACATTTCCAAGTGGTAGGTGAAGAGGGGTTTAGGTTGACAGGGACATGATAGTAGATTTTTAGTAAGGGACTTCTCCCCTAAATTGACCAAGGTACTGTATTTTGACCATTTTTACCTGGTGATTTTTGTACATTTGGCACTCCCCTCGAGGGGTCGGTCACGTGACGTTTCAAGCAGGTGACCTGCGAGAGTTGTTTTTGCCAAGCAAATGATGGTGAAGCCGTCGGCTCTACAGGTCATACAGCGGGGAGCGGAGGGGTTAGTTGTTGGTTGACTTATCCTCCCTAAAACTAACATTTTCACTTTCACCCCTGAAGAAATGATGGAAAGGAAGACGATCCTTTCCTTATTGGGAAGGTAACTTTTGAGAGACGAGCTGGTTGGTTTTGGGGGGATGGTATGGCCAAGGCGTTAATTTTTAGTGAAGGGTTTGGATGAAGCAAAAATTGCCGGGCAACTGGTTGTGTAGAGCAGGATCCAACCTTAATTGAACCATATTTCCGAGTCGCAACTCGTTGCAACTTCATGGTGGCCCTGTACGAGTCAATGGAAGATCTAGAGCCCTACCACCAGCCGTTGCTACATGGTGCTGGATGTGTGTACATACTGTGTACATGTAAGGTTTGCTATGGTTTCAATGATACAAATATAGAGATCAGGATGGCCCCACTCACCAGCCATGTGTATAAGATATGAGACCTCACATCATAGAGGAATCATCATGTCCTGGAAAACAGTAGTTCGTTGGTAGTGGTTTGCTATCAGAGATAGGCTTAAGAGCCCAGCAATTATCACCATTGTGGGCTGAATTTTGTTTGGCTCCCTTCTTGCACCTTCACTCCCAAAACTGGGAGTTGATCATGATCCACTGACCTGGTAGATTGATGTGAATCACATTATTGTCGCAGGGCAAGATTTTGGCGAACTCCCGGTTGCAGGTGGTACAGATGTCACAAGCTGCCGAAATGGCGTGGCACCAGATGCGACAGGCACAGCCTTGAAACAAACACTGGAAGACTCATGGTTCCCATCATTTGTTCCACGCAACCATGTTTTTTTTTTGGGGGGGGGGAGGAAGGGTAAAACTTCCTGAAATTGTAGCCGATGTTTCACCAAAAATGGCATCAGCTGCCATATCTTTTGAGCCCTGAGAGAGGACAAAAGACTTGGACATCTGATGGATGAACACTCCAATAAACTAAGGATTTTGCAGTAGCATATCGCCATGTTCAATAGGAAATACATCTTCAAATGGCAAGTTACTTGGTTGAGTTTCCATTGCCATGTTGGTTTACGGGAGGGTAAGACTTTGTCAAAATGATCTAGCAAAGCTTTTTTTTGGGGGGGGGCCACTGTCGGTACAGACAAGTCACATGGATATACCAAGCATCCTGCTGTTCTCAAGTAGTATGGGTACCACTGGCATGGATTCACACATTTCACACATTTCAAGGATGGGGTGGTCATGACCTTTCTTCCTGTTTACGAGCCATCAGTCATGTTCAGAGCTATATACTCTTCCTCCAACAACCCTTGTGGTACTGTATATTGGAAAAATAGGATGTCATCAAGATGAGGACGCTGTCATGAACCGCACTAGTTAGCTATGGAGCTATTGGGAGGAATCTGTAGGAGGTTTCATCCCTCATGCAGTTTTTTGGTGAATTTTCATCCCATTTTTCGTTCGACTTTTGCCAAGGAACCCTAAAAATAGATGAACTTCAAACAGCTTAAAGATAAAGAGTCTCCGAAACCTGCTGTGGGAGGGTGACACCCGTACTACTTTTTTTCCCCATCTTTTTTGGCAAAAGAAGGTGCAAGGGGCAACTTTGATAGAATGTAGGACTATTCCACGGAGTGAGTTTGAGTTCGGTGTCGGTTGGCAGTCCCCCACGGAGAAGTGGAGGGGAACCAAAGAATTTGGGCCAGGGATCCCTTCGTTTCTTGATGGCTCATTGATCCAATCGCCAACCTGATTCAACTTTTGGAGTTTTTTTTCCATCCTGGTAGAGTCTAATGAAGGTTTGAAGTTTTGCCTTTTCATGCTGTGGAAAAGGCTGAGGTTTTGATATAGGTTTTGATACTGATCTATTTTTTCTTTGATCGATCTGTTTCAGTCTCAACGGGAAGATGATACACCTCCACTCCCTTGTTGTAATTTTCATTTTGGGCTGGCTCATTTGGCACCTTTCACCGTCATTCTCGAAGAGATGAATCCCAGATGGCTTTTCTCAGATTTCTTGGCTCCAGGTCTGTGCACGTGTCCTGCCACGTCGCCCACCTGTGTGGCGTTGCCACAGGAAGAAATGGGTTGCCTTGGACCCAACACCTGGGGTCCTTTGGCCGAAGAATGGGGTCATGGGGATCGAATCTATCAGGAGACCTGATAGATACCCTCCCTGAAACTAACATACCCCCTTCCAAAGGTACCTTTGAAGATGAGTTCCCTAGAGGGTACACCTTGGAAGATTGACATTTATCGGACTGAAAATGATGATTTGGAAATTTGCCTTGGAATTTCCAATATAAAATGGTGATATATGACCTAGGCACTTAATTCATAGGAGGATATTTGGAAGATGATGTTTCCTTTTCCAAAAATGTATTCTCAGCTTCCACGGAGAAATCTTTCCGGGGGTGTACCTTCGCCAAGCTCTGTAGTTCAAGGCTCAGGAGGGGGGAAGGATTCCACAAATGACAAAGCAATTCGGGCGAAACATGGCAATCTTTGCTAAACATACTCTAAATATGTAATAGATGATACTCCCACAAGTGACTTTCATGGGGTGAAGTTCTGCTGAAATCATCAGCTTATTTTTCAGCATATGAGACCGAAAGCCCTTGCGAGTTTGGAACCTTTGAAGATTGCGGGGGGAAAACTTGTTGGGCAAACTTTCGTTGATTGCACTTTCCATGGTTTGGGAAGTCCAGCGTTCCTGGTTTCCTTTGGTAAGATTTCGTAAGTAACTTGATTTCCGTTGAAGGGCAGGAAGCCTGAGACGCCTAGCTAAGGGGGGTTGGTTGCCCATGGAAACCTTAGAAAAGTCGCAAAGAGAGAAGGAGCTTCATGACAATGTCACCAGTGGTGGAAAACAACCATCACCGATGGATACAGATGGTAACTTATTATTAGAGGAATCTGTAATCCTTCCGAAGATGGTGGGATTTGAATTCGTTTCTGTCAAGCGAAACAGAATTCATTTAATTTTATCCTTTTATCGGGATGAATCAGGCCATTGATATCCATTTGGATGTAATTTTTTTTTGATTTCAAAATCCCAACTTTGGCAGTTTTCAGGTGAAGGCTTCAGGTTGTCGGACTCATTGACCTATCCTGCAGGCAGGGCGTTGTTTTTTTTTTCCCCCCTCATATCTGAAACATTTGGCCTTGGATTTGATTAGCCGTGGATTTCGGAGATTGGGGGCCAAAGGCCAAGTGTGAAGACAAAACATGGTAGTTGAGGACTTGTATGATATATAATACATGTATATAATCATATATGTAATTATCTATATAGAAATAAATATATATATATATAACTCTGTTTTACTGTAGATATATTTACGGTATATGCATATCATGGGATTCGGGGGCTTTAGGGGTCCCAGGAATGAATATTTTGCGTAAAAGATTTCATAACGGCAGATTTCCTATGTGTCTTGGTTGACACATCATGATTTTTGCATACTACACTTGATGTCACACGTGCAAGACAACACATTGAACTCAAGTTGGAATCAACTGAGACCAGGTATATGAAATACATGTTCATCAATGTTCTACAGTATATTATCTATATCTTGGGGCATGCCCAAACCCTGAAACAGTGGCAAAAAGACATCACTGGCCCTTTATTAAGCTTCATGATCCACTGTGAAACAGTGTTTGGTTAGGAATTCAAGCTATGTCATGGGAAGTTTTTGGTGGGGAATCAGGGTCAATGAAACCCCTTTTTCCACGGGATGAAACTTCTGTGCAACACCTCGGGGTCACTGTGATCAAAGGGTGACTTTAATATAGCTAATTGGATGTAAATCAAAACGCGGTAAGAAAGGCATTTAGTTGGAGGGATAAAACGGATTTCCGGGATAGAGGTGATCATCCATCATAGATCTGAGATGTCTTCAACTTACTTCGTAAACTTCCAAAAAGGGGAGTGGTAAGTGGTCTCAGTTACCTTCCCTGAAACAAACATAGCCCTTGGTAAATTTGATTGGAAGATGGATTTTCCCTTTTGGGATTGGCCTTTGTTTCAGGGGTTTCCACTCACTGTTCGTTTTTGGGGGCGGGCTACCAACCTGTCGACAGCCGGTCGACAGGTTGCCCATTGGAGCGATGCATTTGTCGTCCCGCTTGCCCATCCTTTGCCCAGCGAAGCGTGGCCGATGCCCTTGGCGACTGTGCCTGTCCCGCTGCGGCGCCCTTGTGTCGCTGGGGCGGGACCTCCCACATGACCTTTGGGGGGGGACGACCAGGGTGACGAAGGGTGACGTGGGACTCACTTTCTCCCATAGGAGTGGAAAACGACCTTAAATGAAAAGTATCTATCTAATTGGAGGAAGCCATTTTCCGCTTTTCCCATGATTATGGGAGAGAGAATGCGCAACTTTTTTCGTAACATTTTCATTTGAAACTCCGGATGTCGTCATCCATTTTGCAGCTGGTTAAGGTGTCCCTCAAGTTCGTGGGGAGGGTAACTCGGGTAACTCTTGGAATTTGGTAGGGGTATTCCAGTACTTTACCCCATCGATACTTGTGGCATCCAAAAACATCCCCGTCTGGATGGTTTCAAAGCACCAAACCCGTGTTTTTCGGGATTTCCAACCTTAAGAGGTCAAACACTGACTCATAGGTTTTTGGCAAAATTTTGCCACGGATGCTCGTATTTTTTTGATAAAAACAACTTCAATGCATGAAAACCTTAAAGCTAATCCCCCTGAAAACAAAGATATCACCCCAAAATTTGATGGTTGGAAGATGAAGTTTCCTTTTAAAAGTGGTATAAAGTGGTCCCTTTTCAAGGGACATATGAATTTTTCGAGATGCTACGATGAAGCTCTACCGCCATTGAGGGTGTAAAACAAGGTCNTCAGCTAAAACAACTTCCAGGTGGACGGAACTGTTCGTTTTTGAAACTTGCAGGCTTTTCAACCAAGGTTTGCTATATATGTCGGCTCTGTAGCACTGTATAAAGGTTTAAAAAATATCATTTTTAGAGGCTTTACATGAAAGTAGTCCACCTGTAGCAAACCATGTCAACTATTTTTTTTTTTTGGGGGGGAGGATTCAACTATTAAAAGGGCAAAAACCCCTCTCATCACTATTCAGAACCTTTCTGGTATAAATCTCCAAGCTTTGATTCTGAGCGCAGATTTAGTCAGGTTTTCCAACTCAAAACATACAGATGGCTGTTTCCAATAGAAAACCCTATTAAAACGGATGATTTGGGGGTACCACTATTTTGGAAACATCCAGATGCAAACAAAACAGATTTTCTTCTTCAGACTTTGATGGAAACATTGCACCCTTTAATCTTGATCAAGCGCCGAGGTTATCAGGATGGCTTGAGAGGCTGCGTTTCCAGCAGTGGCGCGTCCCGAAGCTATTTCCGCAGTAGCTGTACGACTTGCGAGTGCATCCAGCAATTCAGCTATCAATGCGACGCCAGGAGTCTGAAAAAAGGGGGGTGTTACTTCTAGAATGAGACAAACAAAGAAGTTCTGAGATTTCCAGGTGGTAAAGACTTTATTTTCCTTTCCTTGAGATGCTGGAACTTGGCTCCAACGGCTTCCGTCGGTCATCTCTTCAGATGTTGGTTCACGCTCTGATTTCAGGTATCTAATGACAGGGACATTTCCTTTCAATTTCCTTATCTCACACGGTGATATTGATGCTGGGACGGGGGCATTTGTGGCATTTGAGGCATTTTTGGGTTATTGGAGCTCAGATTTGGGTCCCAGCAGCCAGGAGTTGTCTCAAGACTGCGGACTGTGCCTTTGCAAGCTGTCGAGATTGTGACTTGAGATGCAATTTTTCGAGTTTTTTTTTGGCTTAGTGAAAAGCGGCCCTGAAGATGAAAAGATGATGAACAACAAATGCCCCTGAATTTTCAGAGATCATCCTGCAAAGGCATTTGTATTTTATCGAGTTCTAGCACGACCTGCAAAATTTATACTGTCTTTGGATGAATTTTGCAGAAATCCCAACTTTAAACTCAGGGACAGTTGGCAGTCATTAATTTCATTGTTTTCATCTACAGTTGATCATTGATCGATCGCAGTTAGATATGTATGCATGCATGTATATACGTAAATAGATGTGATTTATGCTATGTATACATAGCTACTACTTCTTGGCTACTACATCTTGGTAGTTCTCAGAACAGACCGTGATCTTGAACACATCACACCCCTCAACTTGTCGTATTGGCTCTTCAGAGTGGGATTGTTGCGGAAGCATGTGCTGGCTACAAATTCCCTGGCCCGCCAGCTTAAAACGTCGGATCTTTTTCGGATGGTGCTGTGATCCGTTGTAATCCTAGTCCTTTCGGTGTTTTAACTAACATCTTAATGTGCTTAAAACATCTTAAATGGCACTAGAAGCCCAACCTTTTCTTCTGGTTCAACAAATCATCAACCTGATGGATGACTTGTTGAAAATGGGAAACCACCGGGTCCCGACCCCTGGGACCCCTGGGACTGAAGTTCGGAAGCATGAATCTTCCAAAGGTGAGATGTGCAAAGGCATCACCAGGCATCACTGTGCAGGGGCTTTTGTGACGTGGTTCTTGATGAGTTTGAAATCCGGTGAAACTAACAGCCAGCCAAAGCCCCTGAAAAATTAGGCCGAAACTCAAGAGGAAGGTGGTTTGGGTGTCCCTTTGCCTACCAAGATTTTCTTTTGCTGTTCCTTTCAGGGAGGATAGTTGAGATGAACAATTCATTCCAACATTGAAGTTGGGTGTGGAAAGTATTCCAGCATTCCAGGTATATCATATCTTGCATCAGTCGCTTGTCATCAGAAACCCAAAGTGGAAGACGGTGGAAATTCCCCCCACCCCACCGCTCTGCTTCGGGTAGTTTCTAGCTGGGAATTTCCAAGTTGGTGGAATTGTGGAATCATCGCAGAGTCGAGTTGCTACACAGCTACCGCGAGCGGAAAAATCAAGAAATATGAAAGGCCAAGCTCACTATGACTTTCAGGAGGACTCAAGATCTAAAAATATGGACCTTCAAAATGGAACTTTTTTTTTTGACTCTTCCAAGCTGAAGGATCTTTTCTGATGAAGAAGACGAGTTTTTGGTAGAAATTTTCAAAGAAATCTGAACGTTCCGTTTAGTCGTAAAATTGGGAAATCTGAACCAGATTTTCGACATGTTGAAACACTACTTTTTCCAACAGATTCATGTGTGAGACAGTGCAAGCTGGAGCAGCCCATCCGCAAAATCTTCCAGCTTTCTGCCTTTTCGACAGGTGTCCCACAGCTCCAGGGGACGAAACCGTGACGCTGCCAGACTTCATAGGCAACTGCCGCTGTGGCACTCAACAGGCCCATGTTGATGATGTGGGGCCCCCGAAGTTGAACAAATCGCCCCATAAAAAATTAACGGCTGGAACACCATTGTTTGAAGGATTTGGAGTTTGGATGATGATTTTCAACCTCTCAATTTTCAGTGATTTTTTAGGGTTCCATGTTAATCTTCCAGGGTATTTTTCCCTGAAAAAATGATGGTTGGAAAACGATCCTTTCCCTTTTGGGATGCTAACTTTTCAGGGTCTGTGTCAAACTTGGGGGGGGGTACTAGTTACTAGTTCTTGCACCCCTGACAATTTCAACATGGACATCTCAAAATTCCTTTTTCCAAAGCCTCGTGCTTGAGGTCCATGTGACATAGCCAGGGTGTAGTGAGCCGTGCCGAGGTGTTGCGAGAAAACGATTCTGGTCAATGAAACAATGCCGTGACATATATTGTAAATGGTGATGCATCCATTGGATCTACCCCCCACCCAGCAACAGTCACAACTGCAGGTTTATGGTGGTGGTTTCAATTTTTTTTGGTTTTCATCCTGATTTTATGTGGAGATGATCCAATTTGACGGACATATATATTTCGAATTGGATTGGTTCAACCACCAAGTAGTAAATTACAACTTCCCTCTAGAGAAACTCCGATTCTGCCCCATCATACGGTTGATGGAAAAAACCCAAACAACCACCTGGGATTTATAAAACCCTGTAAATAATGGCTTGGTGGTGATTTCAAGTATTTTTTATTTTCACCCCGAAAATTGATTGGAGGAAGATGAACCCATTTTGACGAGCATATTTTTCAAGCGGGGGGTGCAACCACCTACCTATCAACTACAGGGTTTCTGAACCATCAACAGTAGGTGTCTGAGTGCTGAGAGGTCTGCTTCGAGGGTGAGAGCCGAACACCTGGTTGTCCCATTGCGCCCATGGGTCGTTCCACCTTTTCCTTCCAAGTAACCTGTATCGATTGCACCTTGGTGCAGCCATTTTTGAAGCTGGAAAGTGGGGGTTCAAAGTGGGGAGGTGTATCAATTCACCAAAAATTTCGAAGAAATGCATGGAAAATGAATGGTAAATTGGTAGATTTTAAGGGGTAAATTGGTAATTGGAAACTGGGCTTGGTAAATTTTACAGTTTTGGATGGTTCATTTTGCACCTAGCGGCTGGTGCCTTATACAGCCCCCAAAAAGGAAATCACCCGGAGCGAGGACAGAACCTGAATGCAGATGATGAACAACTTCAAGTTTGTGTAAAGTAAATTGGCAATGGAACATAGCCCCTATGAAGATGTATCTCCTATTAAACATGGTGATTTTTTCTTTGACTTTTGATTTTTGATTTGCATTCACAGGTGGGGATTGACCCTCAATTTCATGGTGAAGCGGTCAACCAAAGGAGGTCAGCATCACTTGTTGGGGAGGATTTTGCAGGTGAGGTGGGTCTTGATTTATATAGGTCTCCCCGTACCCAAGAAGCAGTTGAGATGATTAAAACGCATCCTAATGAATGGTACCCTCCCTGAAACTAACATAACATTTGAAAATATGCCTTCCCAAAATGGAAGTAGTCTTCCAGCCATCAATTTTCAGGTGCTACGTTAGTTTCAAGGAGGGTATCCTTAAAAAAACGGGACGCTCAACAACAGCGGGCCTTGGGGGTTGGAAAAATTCACGGGGCTTCCGTTTTTCCCCAAGGTGTTTGTGGTGCGGCGCCCTTGAGCACAGGCAGTGGCTCCATCAAGTGCCCTAAGTTTGCCAAAGAGAAACCTTGGCAAACGAATGATTTCAGGTGACGAGTTCTTGGATGTCCCAGGAAGTTAGTAAATGGTTAGTAAATGGGGTATAACCTAATTATAAATGGGGTATATTGGGGTTACAACCTACTTACTAACCATTTACTATCTTCCTGGGACATCCAAGTTGTCTTATATTGACCACTATCTCCCTCTCTCTCTCTATATTTATTTATCCGCATATGTACACGCACATATTTGTGTATAGTCCCACAAATTTGACCAGTTCTAAATCGGTTCAAACTTCTAGTTTCTTTGTGGGTGCAGTGCCTTGAGATATCCGAGAACAGATTTGGCTGAATAGTAGCTGATGTTGAAGGGCTGGGACTTGGAAACAAATTGATGCAGGCATCTCCAAACCGAAGAGGGGATAGTTGTCCAGGGCGTGAGATTCAAACAAACAATTTGTATATTCAGAGTCTTTTTTTTGATTCCTCATGGGATGCATGATGCAGGGTAACGACGTCACGGTCGTGAATAGATAGCAAATGCACATGAAAGGTATACATGTATAAAATGGTATATAACATGTCGTTTCTCTAACTGTAGATAAGTTTTACACATATTATCTAAGTATATGCTATACTGGCTATACTATATTACCGAGGACCCCTATCAATCTTTAACACCGTGGATGTTGGGAGAAGTCCAGGTCAAAGAGCGAGGGAAATCGATGGGGATATTGTAGAGTGAACCTCCCCGACGCACAAATTTCTTCTCATGGCTAGCATGGATGGTCCGGTCCAGCATTTCATTTTGTTGAAAGTGTTTGAAACGATGCCATTGGAGTACGATTCCGAAGATCCACTTCATCCGATTTTTGCAGCATATTTGTCAGTTTGTCATATTCATGTATATAATGATAGTAATTATAATTGGTTCAGCATGCCTACTACTGTACGTGCCCTTGAAGACAAACCAAGTTTTTTTTTTTTTTTGGTCATGGTTTTTCCATGGGAATTTCCCGGGCATTTTGTATGACGCCCACATGGTGTTGACCTGTTGTTGACTCCTAGGAATTTGCCTGGCTTTTCGGGTGATTGTGTTTGTCCAGAGACCCTGCCAGACTGATGCTCGGCGGGATCTACCCGGTACCTGGTACCACCCCAGGGGTTGCCAGTGGCAATTAAAGGTGTGGGAATTTTGTTTGGTTCAAAATTCCCTAGCAAAAATGTAATACTCAATCCTGGTGACGAGCCAGCATCCGAAGGGGCAAGATCCAAAGTTTGCCCAATGAAAAGGAGGCCTTTTGGATCTAAACATTGGAAATTCCTTTTGTTTCTCAAGCTTTGGGGAGTGGACTTATGATTTTAGAGGAACCTTTACATGACACTCCTGTAACCTCTTGTAAACTCATATGCCCTTGAGGCAAATCACCATCTTTTCTGCTAAGTACTATCAAAATGGTGGATTTTTGCATGGCCACGGCTACAGCTATGTTGGTGGACTAGAGGGTGAACCATTTTGCCCAAAACAAACGAATGGGTGGGTTATGTATGTTGCCTCGAGTTCTCTTTATACGAACTTGTGTGCTGGAAGGGAGCGATCGGAAGGGAGTGATTAGAGCCGCTGTATCCAAAATCTATTGATTCGGTTCCAAGAGCGATGAACGTAGCTAACATGAGGTTTTTTTGTTGAACCCAATCGCAGAGTCAGTAGGCAATGATGTAGGGACCGTCCCTAGGAGGGCATGGTGTTGGAAGGCCTTTTTGTGGCTTAGAACTTAGACCAATTGTCATCCCCTAGGCTATGAGTCTGGCGTGCGCTGGTGTTTGAGGCGCGGTTTCGCCAGATGGTGGGAAGTTATTGATGATGGGTAAATAGGAACACACCAAGAGCAGGGCCCCACAGAACTGGTTCGGCCACAATGATGATAGGAATCTTCATTCATGTAAGGCCAGTAAGGCTCGTCGGTCCGTTTCTAGAACAAGAGCGTTAAGAGTCCAGAAGCGGTACGATTTTCCATCTCCCCCAAAAAGGGTCTGGAACGTCTTCCAACCATACAACCCTGAATGTCGAGTGATTTTTTGTATAATTTTGACGATTCAATGATCAAGTCAGTTCTTTTGAGCAAGGTGTGTGGGGTTTGGATCAATTAAAAGGTTTTATCCGTCTACGTATTGCTTCCAGAGTGCTCAGATGACTGAAATGATGTAATCACCATGTTTTTTTTTGGGGGGTGTTGTAAAGGACAGTAGATTTCCGTAGGGACCGCACCCCAAGTGTGCGATTTTCTAGCAACTTCTTCTGGCAATTTGATTTGGAATCGCCTGTTTGATCTGCTGTCAGGACTGATGGACAGCGAGATTTGCACTACTTTGATCCCGGATGCCTCACCTGCGAGTGTCGCGCCTCCCTACAACTGAACCAGACAGCTGATGGTCAGGCGAAAGCATGGGACCAAGAGGTAGAGGCCTTTAGTTTTTCAGAAGTTTTTTACCCTCCCTGAAACTAACATAGTCCCTGAACATTGATGATTGTATGACCCTATCAGTACCCTATCTTCATATTCTTTTTTTACTGTTTTTGTATTCAAAAGATCCAGCTATCTTCACCCTTTTTCTCCACTCCTTGTCAACCCATTATAGCATTCTGCAGCAGCAAAATCTTTCTGGAGTTTTTTGAAAAATTGTTTTTGCCATGTGAATGTCGATGAATGGCAATTGCCAAGAAAGGCATCTTTTGGTTTCGAAGAGCTTTTGTAAAATGAAAAGGCTGCTCATGGTGTCATATCCTGCTTCCGCCCTCCTTCCACGCTCAGCAGAAATAGAGAAAAATCCAATGACATGATACACAAATACATTCATTATCTTTAATTGTTTTTTAATATGTAAAAAGCTCCTTTGAGAAGCTTTGACACAAAAAACGTCTCCATCTAACCTCCATCTTCCCAAAAAAAAGGCCGCCTCCATAGCGAATGTCGTCCCCAACGAAGTGCCTCCAAACACCAAAACGTGACACCTTTGAACCTCCGGCGTTTGATCTCAGCCCTTTGACCTGATGGAAAGGCCACAAAGTGTCCTGCCTTTGCCAAGTTTCCTGAGTCCAATGCGTCTCTTGATGCCCAAATGATTGATTGCATCTGGGAGGTGTTTTTTTTTTGGTTTTTCCATGGAGAAGCTGATAGGTGTTGGGTCATGTTGCCTTCGTCTTCAAGACGAAGGTGAAGGGGGATGAGCTGGTAAGACTTTTGAGTTTGGACGCTTACATTGCATCTGATATATCAATTCATGTGATGTCTACTGTTTTAAAAATAATGTAGTTGAATATGTATATCTAGATATCTTTATCAACATATTTTCTACATGTGCATGTGCATGTGTATATGTGTGCACATATATATATATAGTTATGTATATACATGTGGCTGTTTCAGGTAGTAGTCTGCGTGCTCTTGGTTCATCACCTCACGTTGTTGAAGCGGATAGTGATCATTCTTTATGTCTTGATGATGGTTATCCACGTCCAGATGAACCAGGATAACTCTCCAGGATGGTGCAGATGGTATCTTACAAACCGCGCATACAGTACGGGAGTGTCACAAAAATGCACTCAAATCTTCTTTTGGCACATGTATATACTATATACATATGTGTATTGATGAATGCATCTCAAAAAAAAGTGGCATCTCCTTCCATCTTTCTCCAAAGGGTTTTTCCCGTGCTGAGGTACCAAAATTGTGTTTGCCCTGATAAGCTTCCAGTTTGTATCGAGGAGTCTGGTGGGCCCACCAGTGGCCCGTGTTTTCAAACCCGGGAAAGGTGGAAGTCATCCCCGAAACTGACGACGAAAAGTCAAGCACGAACTGGAGGGTACATGAAGGTTCTAAGCCTTCATCATTGAAGCACTTGTTGATATCTTGCTAAAATACACCCCTGAAATTGAACAGTGAGTTTTACCCCTAAAAATTAGGCAGGGCTCCCAAAAAGGAAACTCATCATCTTCCTTTCAACCATCATTTTTTCAGGGGCGAGCGGTTAAATTTCGGGGGGGTATTCACTTGAGGATCTCAAGTCAAGTGTCTCTAGTTGGCTATTATAACTCCCGTTATTTTGGTCAGTCCGGCTTCTGAAAGCCGGGAATTCTTCGACAGAAAGGTGCAGGATCACAAATAGCTACCAGTTTAGAAGGAGAATCTTTAGATTCCCTCTGTGGAGAAAGGGCCGTAGGGCGGTAGTACAGTATATATATATATATATATAAATGATGTATCCATATTGAAAGACCACAGTATGTAGAGATAGCTAGGTAAATGACTGTGTAGATAATTCGATAGTAAGATGATTGGACATTAGATTGGACTATTGGACCATATAAGATAATTAGATCATTAGATCATTAGATGCTTAGATAATTTGATAGAGAGACATGTCAGTATCACTGGTATCATCAATGATGAAGCTTGCGATTTATCATTATTGGTGCCAGTGCTTTGGCGTACATTTTATCTTCCCCCAGGAGGGTGGAACACCTGTCACTGGTCGAGCTGGACCATATTGTCGGACGACGCAGGTGTGGTATGGGACGGGAGATTGGGAAGATTTGCTGCCAAAATTGGGGGAGAGAAGATAACTTGCTGTTTGGGAATGAATGGTGCCCTCCCGAAGTGAAAGAAATCGCTCCTGAAAAGTTTTCCGAATTTTCAATAGGAAACCGGATCGTCTTCCAACCACCATTTTTCAGGGGCGAACTGTCTGTTAAACTTCAGGGTTTTTTTCTGTTTCAAGTGCTCTCTTACTGTAGTTGTTTTTGCTCACGTCGTAGGTACGGCCCCGTGGAATATGCGTGTTTTTGCTTTACCACGTATGAAGTCATATGCATGATGCTGACATGACATTAAGTTGATGCTACGTCACGTCTGGGTTGGGTGTGGGTATGGGTGA